>JBAMJV010001897.1:0-20000 GCA_037951105.1 Echinarachnius parma
CCCCAATACTGTTATTTGGCTTAAATAAAGGAATTTAGTAACTTTGTTGACATGTCAGCTGCATGCAAAAACTGAAGAAGGGTCAACTGGTAATGTAATCTTGATTATGTCCACTGTGTGAAAATTCGATGGTAAATGACCGAGTACTGCGCGAAAAAACAAAGTGATATTCAATATCTCCTTGCACCGACTTTGTGCACAGGTTTAATTATCCAGTGGATAATGTAAAATTTGAACACTTCAAATCAATCATAAATATCTTTTTAACGAAAGAGAAATTTGGAAAACCAAAAACTGTTCCATGCTCGTATTGGCAATATGAATACAACATTCAGGTATGTGAGAACTGCTCATAGTTCTATAGAAATTGTGTGGATTTTGACATTGTACTAGATCCCTTTAAAGGGGAATTAACCCTTATCCTTTTGACTTACTGGATGTGATGAGAGCATAACTCTTGTCATTTCTAGTCACTTATTTCCTCATGAATATTCCCAATAATGAAAATAATCAATATTTTATGGCCCACTGTCGTCTGCTTTCAATGCCAACAGGGGGCGGCCATTTCTTCAACTTCTCGCGGTGAAATGACGTGTCAGGCGGAGAACACAATAGCGGGTTACGATAATGCTATTGTGTTCTCCGCAGCTGCCACGTCATTTCACCGCGAGTAGTTGAAGAAATGGCCGCCTCCTATTGGCGTTGAAAGCAGACGACAGTGGTCCATAAAATATTGATTATTGTTGTAATCTGGAATATTCATGAGGAAATAAGTGACTAGCAATGATAGTAGTTATGCTCTCATCACATCCAGTAAGTCAAAAGGATAAGGGTTAATTCCCCTTTAACTGTCATAATACATCGTACAAGATTATGCTGGAACACATTATTCTCTGTTGATTGCCTGTCCTGTCATTTTGATTTCATTCAGTTTGTATAAAAAGGTTGTGAGGCAGTAATGTATTTAAATTCTCAGTAAAAAAAAAAGACAATGTAAAACATTTAAACACATCTGCATTCAAAAGAGAGTGATCACAATAAGTGAGTCTTAATACTTAGTACACACATTTGCATGTATGTAGAGTGATCATAAGACGGTAAGTTATATATATACACACATAAGCATACAATATATAGTGATCATAATAAAGTGGTTCTTATAATTACACAGATATGCATACAAAAGAGTGACCATAATAAAGTGGTTCTTATAATTACACAGATATGCATACAATAGAGTGATCCTTTCAAATTTCCCAGTAATGTGCATTTTGTTTGAAATTACTACACAGCTGGTATATATATATACACATTGCCTAAATGATGTTACAGCCAATTACCAGCAAGTATGAAATTACAGTTTAAAGGGATGCCTGTAAAGTGTCTAACTCCACAAAAATTAATTGGAGCTTCCTCGTTTCCATCTTCTACCGTGTTGTTTAGCTTAGGAAGAATAAAATAGGGTTAGATTTTTTTCAAATGCCCCTTTAGTATGACGATATCTATTATTCAGCTCAAGAGCATTAACAAACGGTCATAAACCTCATAAACGTCATACAGTAATTTGCTGTAAAAGCTGACGCATATTTTCGCTTTTTTAACCAGGAAAGCAGTGTTCTTTTTCAATGAAACTTTCACACATCATTCAGACATATCTTACAATGATTTTGGTACAGGATTGAAGTCTCAAATGTCTTTTTGGGCAATATCTGACAATTTACAGGTGCACCTTTAACCCTAAAAAGACTGGGCTATTTTGAACCTTTAAAAAACTGGGGGGGGGGAGGGGGGGCTAGGGGGGGCTAGGGGGGGCTAAAAGGGCCCCCCCCCCCCTAAGATCTCGGCAACCGAAACTCCGATCGACTCCAAATTTGGCATGGTGATAGATGTTCATGAGCTCTACAATATTGCATAGTTAAAACAAAAAAAATTAATTAGAATATGTACTTTAGAACTAATTAATTATGCAAAAATTGTGTTTTTTTGTATTTTTTGTATTTTTCTTGGCAACCGAAACTCCGATCGACTCCAAATTTGGCATGGTGATAGATGTCCATGAGCTCTACAATATTGCATAGTTTTAAAAAAAAATTAATTAGAATATGCTAATTAGAGCTAATTAATTATGCAAAAATTGTATTTTTTTTTTTTTTTTTTTTTTCTTTATATATGGTGATTCTTATGAAACAAAATTGTGTTCCTGGTACAATATACATGCACAGATTATATAAATTTACACAATCTCTGATAAAACAACAGGATAATCATGAAAATTGATTTAGTTTTAACGTTTTTTTTAATGTTTTTCTTTGTTTTTATCTTTTTATTTGTTTTCTTTGTATTATTCTTTATATATTGTATTGTTTTATGCAAATGAGAATATAATACGTTTTATTCACCATGCCAAATGGAAATACCCTTACAGTACATGTGAAAAGATGGGTATAAAACTGCAACATAAAAGGTGCATCTAAAAAACTCTGTATGTTATATATGAAAGAATTAACAAAAAAAATTGAATTTTCAGTGACACGCGATCGCAAAATGTTACATAACACCCGGATCGTTGACCCGGTGTGCGCAAATTTGGTATCAAAAGATGCGCAAGACTCTACGGAAAAAAGTCATGAAGTGGCATCATAAAATATTAAAGCATTGTGAAGTAATCGCGAAAATAGAGGAGGGGGGGGGGGCTAAATCAGCACCCCCAGTCTTTTTAGGGTTAAGGCCCGGTCACATATCACCAGATTGCATTTAACAAATAGACAATTTGCGAAAAACAAATTTTCTAGTGGTGAAAGTCATCTCCATTGCTTCATGCACAAAACATTCAGCCGTATAGAACGTACATTGCCCGACAAGGAACGGACAAGAAACGCATACAACCGGAAACGAATGGACTGAAAATTGTATTCTCCGTCGGGCATTGTTAACGCTATCCCGGTGATATGTGACCGGGCCTTTACATTTTTTAAGTCAATAAGGCCGGGTTTCCTTACAGGCTCACTTTTCATAGGGAATACATATGGCACATGTTTGGAACGTTTGAACAACTGTCATACATCAAATTCAATAGACGAATAAAGTCAAACAGGGCTTGTACATACAGTCCAACTCTACACTTAATTATTTCAATGGAAAATTACTTTCGCTTTTAAAAATACAAATATATGTCATTTCAACTATGCTACAATTACATTAGTGGTGCAGCATATAACTTACTATAAAAATAAACAAATAAATATAAAAGACATTTAGTGTTTTTTGTTTTTTGAGACTAATAGAAATCTGATTTTTTATAATTTTTTAATTTCTTGTATTATACAAATCAAGATAATACACTTGTTTATATGGGGATTGATATGATACAATTTACAAAAACACTTTGAATTTGAATCAAAATACTGCAGACGACATCAAATAAATAAAAATTCGACTAGATTTTCAACCCCAATTACTTTTAAATTGGGGGTTGAAGAAAATGGCAATTTATATGGACAGCTGCAATAAATTGTGTTCTATCCCATCAAGCATAATTCACTGTTCGGTTGATGTAACAGCCAACAGAGTAGTTCTGCATCAATTGGTAATGGCCTCATACAAAGACAATCACAAACAAAATATGGAAAGCAAATCACAGCCTATTTTATAAGTCAAGCTATAAGCATTGTATTCTGGTTGGTAATACATTCATCAAGCCTCCACACTAACATTTTGTTTCTACTTGCCCGTTCGGGCAAGCAGAATCATGACTTTTCAACTTTTACTTGCCCAAACAGAAAACTTACTTGCCAGCTTACGTACATGTACTTATAGATGAGATTTACTCATACAGAATTACAGTATTCTCTCCTAGTTGAGCAAAAATTCAGTTGCCCTGTCAGGCAACCAAACTAGACCATTTGTGAAATTTTACTTGCCCAACATCAGTTTTTACTTGCCCTGGGCAACAGGGCAAGTGCTAGTGTCGAGCCCTGCATTAATTACATGACATAGTAGAATTATACCATACTGCCCTTGATTCTTGAAGGCCACTGCCTATTGCTGAAGATGATAAAGGGTTGTCTTCACCCAATCAGGGGAAAAATAACATTTTGTTTATTTTGGGGGATACTTTTCAAGCTTGAAAATAGAACTAAACAAAATATTTGGCATTGAACTCTATGGACATTTATGGGGGCTCTTTTATGCTTTTCAGGGGCTCTTTTTGGCATTTCGGGGGCAAATTTGCCTAAGCCCCCGTGTTTTTTTTCACTGCACCCAATTCACATTTGTTTTGGAAAAGCGTCTCAGCTCCTTGAAGTAAGACCATTTAGCACAGAGACCAGGAAGTGTAGCATATGCAACCCTAAGCCCCAGTGGAGTAGGAGTATAGCATGGTCGCACTGATTGGGGGGGGGGGGGGGGGCCGGGGGGCTGGGGGGGGGGGCAATGGGCATCACTGGGGCAGAGCGACCAACATTGAAATTCAACAATCAGGAAGATTTAGGGAAATTTCATCAGAAATCAGGAAGATATCTATAAAATGCATACAATAATTTTTCGATAATAATTGGAAGATTGGCTAACCAACCAATGCAGTAATCTTGGTCTATTCCAGGAAGTCTTCTGCGAAATCAGAAAGACTTGACAGCTCTGCATCGGGGGCGCACCTTATATATATCTTATTTTTGTCCCAGATTTCCCCTGTATGTTTTTGTCAAATTATTGGGGGCATGAGCCCACCACCCCCCCCCCCCCCCCCCCCCCCAAGTCACTGCCAAGTGCCCCCTCACCCATAGCTACGCCACTGTCTCAGCATGCCAAGGGATGAACATGATCCCGATCCATCAAATCCTTATTTCAATGGTCTTACTACATGTACTGTGCCTCATTTATGAACTTCTTTCTTTTTACCCTACATATGTGATTGATTATTGTTGTTGTTCTGCATTCACACTCTTACTTTAATTTGCCTGCAATTTTTTTTAGTAGATCCAAGCAGTTATCAGCTGTATTTTTCTTAATTTGTGTTGTTTTTTTCTTACAGATTATTGAGGGAAACTGGAGCCAATGAGCCCCCACAACTATTTCACTGTGTTTCCTGCTTCTTCCTTCAATTTCTTCCTTCTGCCATTTCACTGAAAGTTCTCAGTCCTCTTGATATACATGGATCGATGAAAGAAAGGTTAAAATTTACTTTATTTTTATTTTTTCACTTTTTTCACTTTTCTATCATTCAGGCTGCATACAATTTGTTTCTATTGTTAAAGGGGTAGTACAGTTTTGGTAAGGCTGAGCTTTAGTAACCAAAACCTGCACAACAACACTACAAACTAATAGTTATAACTCCACCATGCTCAAAAGGTATAGAAAATTACAAACGACTAGGTCAAAAGCCTGTTATCATACAAAAAGAGACATTAAAACACAAGAGGGCGCTCTCTCTAAAAAAAAAAAGCATTGGTTTCAACCATTTTTCATTAAATTTATGCATGTGATGTTTTGTTGAAATAATGATTAAATAGAGAGATCATCAACAACTATTTTAAAACTTCTTTTGAAAATTTTTGAAAAAGTGTAAGCATTTTTAAAATTATTACGATCAGATATATTTATTGATATTTCAGCCGTTTCTGAACCGATTTTTGAATAAAGTTTATTCTGCCATTAAAATTGTAGGCTCTTTCAAATTTTACACTCAGTTTGTCATTATCTCAACAAAAAAATATTTTGTGCAGCGTACGTCTTCTATACCAAAACTGAACTACCCCTTTAAGTTGTTTTATGGTCATGGAAAAAGAAAATGCTACTTTGTATCAATTAGTTTTCCATATACTTTTTCATGATTTACCCTAATCTTCCTTGGTTTTTGATCATTTTTATCATATCATGCTATTAAAGGCATATCATATTTCTTCCACTGAATTAAAATCTTATTGCCTTGAATATTTGTGACCGGCTAGAGCAAATCCATGCACTTGTCAGTAATTCATGTTTCGAAGAAATAGGCATTTTAAGCTAGTTCACAAACGTGTGTATAAGTCTGTATAAAGAGACTTATGATTGTAAAATTGAAAACAATCATATATTCACCAATTATTGACCAAATTGTTACAACAAAGCATCAAATGAAAGCTTGTGATGAGGCCTTTCTAATGGTATGACAATCTACATTTTGATTTTTACCAACAAGTGCAGGGTTTTGCTATAGCCGGTCACATTTGTTAACAAAACCTTTTTATGGCTCTGGTATATATGGATAATGCATGCTTTAGCAAGAACACATGGTATAGAATAGGTAAACAAATGTAACCAAATGCTATGATACAGGAAAATAACCTTGAGGGATAGTACAGTTTTGATCAAACTGAATTTTAGTAACCAAAACCTGCACCATTACATTAAAAACTAATTGTTGTAACTCCAACATGCTCGAAAGGTTTACAAAATTACAAACGACTAAGTAAAAAGCCTGACTAAAAAAGAGCCGTTATATACTTTTCATTAATTACCCGTATTCATTGGTTAGAAAGGCACATTTTGATCATATCATGCTATTAACGGCATATCATATTTCTTCCATTGAATTAAAATGTAATTACCTTGAATGTTTTTTTAACAAAACCTGTTTATGGCTCTGGTATATGGATAATGCTTCAGCAAGATCACATTGTTTTGAACAGGTAAACATTGTAACAAGATGCTATGATACAGGAAAATAACCTTGTTATAGGGATAGTTGAGTTTTGGTTAAGAGAGTACAGTTTTGGTCAAACTGAATTTTAGTAACCAAAACCTGCACCATTAAATTAAAAACTAATATTTATAACTCCTCCATGCCCGAAATGAATACAAAATTACAAATGACTATAACGTAAAAAGCCTGTTATCATTCTTCTTTAACTGTTTAATTCTGTACAATTTTTCCCTTTTATTGTTTTTTTTTCTCAAAAACTTGACTTGACTCAGTGTGTCTCACTAGCCTACAATACACTTTGAATATGCTCATAGTCATATGAGGGCCAACAAAATAAAGGGGACAGTAATTTAAAGGGATAGTTAAGTTCTGGTCAAACTGAAATTAGTTCACTCAAACTTGTACGATATATAATTAAAAACAAATAAGTTATAACTGAACCATACTCGAATAGTAGAAAAACTGCTAAGTAAGAAGGCTGTTTCCATTAAAAAAGCATCCGTTAAAACAAGAGGGCACCCTCTTGACACCTGAAAGTTTCAACCTTTTTTTTTGAAATGTGAATGTGATGATTCAATAGAGATCGTCAAAAACAATTAAAATTGTAATGTTGTTGTTTGTTCTTGTAAATTTTGTTACCTATATTGTGACTTTTTATGAATCGTGGAAATACCTAAATATGACGAGTCCCCAGTGGGAATTGTATTGAATTTAATATGCAACTTTCTAGTTTCAATTGGGGAATGAAACACTAGATCTGACATACTTGTGTACTCAAATTGCATTACATGACACTTCTAAGTGTAACTTGTAGTATTACAATGCTTGCAAACAAGTTAATTCATATCATATTTATAATACACACTACAAGACGATTGTTACCATGCACATGTATGCAGGCAAGCAATCACTGGCATGCATTGTATGTGTGTGTAGTACAATGTAGGAATTATTGCATTGGCTTGCACTTAGTAGGAATTGGAAAAGGGAAGAGAGTATAGTCTTTTGAACCTAAACCCTTTTGTATGATTATTAAATAACTGTATACATACTTCAAGCTCACTTCATGGCTAAACAAATACTGTTGATATATATGAACGACTTTTTCCCAAATTAAACAGAAAATGACACAATTTCATGCAATAGTTAGAACTTCACTGATTCAACACAACTTTACATAAAGGTGATTAACTGATTATTATCTTTTCTAATTCTTGCAGATGTAAGGGATCATCTAAACATGTTCAAATGGCCAAATACAAGACTGCATATAAATTAACTGTTCAACAAAATTAATTCAAGATTTGTACTACTAGATAGACAAGTAAACGAAACAAAATCTGTTCGAAATTTTCTTTCATGCAACTGAAAGTGACATAACAAGAATGGAGGTATATAGGTATATCATTAATGCACAGAGTATAAAGTTGAGAATGAAATAATGCACTAGCTACTTCAAGTATATATGTCATACCCTAGGCATATCTATAAATATAATGGACATGTGCATTATACAGGGCACCAATACCTCCTTGACCAAACTAAGACCATAACACATGACCCACTCTTCCCATTAAAGGGATCTAGTAACATATTGGGGCCATTCTTTGAAAAGAGAAACTTTTTCGGAAAAATTGAAGTTTTATTTTTCTGTAGTTTTGTTCCATTTTTGGAATGATCCATGTGTAAAGTTTCATGAAATACATGATTTGAAGTTTAAAATGAAACTTTTTTACTCATTTGCATAAATTTACATATTTCAATATTTTTCTAATAATCATAATTCAGAAAATAATCAAGATATCAAAAGGATAATTAGCAAGCTCATTCTTCTCACTTTCCTGTACAGGTTGATACCAACTTTGTAAAAATTCAACCTTTCATTCTTTTCTAAACCCGATATTATAAAATTCCCATTTTTCCATTCATATTGTACATGTCACACACGTGACCACCCCAAAATGTCACACACGTGACCAGACGTTGCCACATAATTAAGTACTATAAAAAACAACGGTTTGATATAATTCTCATTCATTGCTATTGTTGTACTTACAAATGTATAGTACTTCTCTGGTAATAAGATGAACATTATAGCTATTCATATTTTAAAGAATTTTCCAAATGAAATTTAGTTATGAAAAGAGCGCTCCGTGCGAAGTCACACACGTGACCCATGCCATTTGACCTCTGACCATTGAGTTACGTAATCCTTATAAAATCTTTTGTGTTAAGTTTGAAAGACTACAACATATTCAAGTCACATATGAAGTAAAAATCATTATAGTCTCATACTTACTGAAATATAAGCATCCCATTTCAAAATTTGTCATGTTTTGGGTCACACACGTGACCAAGAATGGCCCATTGTCCAAATCCTCAAAATTCATTTGGAATTCTAGCGGTTCCCTCATAACTTGTTGTATTTGTATTAACAATTTAGAAGCATGGGATGCACAGGTTTCTGTTTTTCAAATTTCCCTTTCGTTAAAAAGATATTTACGATCGAAGTGTTCAGATGTTAAACTATCCGCTGGATATAGTCGTATAATGGTGTACAAAGTCAGTGCAATGAGTTAGCGAATATCACTTTGCATTTTTGCTCATCACTCGACCATATAACACGTCCATTTAACTTGACATTTTCACACAATACCCAGTGGACATATCAGATAACAACAATATTACATATTGTATCATGATACCATTCATCACTGTTTGCACATATCAACAAAGTTAAGTATAGATCCCTTTAAAAACTATTCCCTCTCATTTCTGGCTGATCATAACAAATATAAATGTCCTAAATAACATATCATTTGTTCACTGTCTACTTTGCAAAATCTCACTCCTTTTATTGATGAAAACTGTATTCACGCATGGACATAGGCGTACCCGGGGGGGGGGGGGGGGGTGGGTTGGGGCTTCAAACCCCCCCCCCCTTGACCAAAAAATGACTGTTTTGAACCCCCCACCCCCTCTTTTCTAATTTTAACTGGTCGAGACCAAATTTTAGCGGTCTCGACCGTCATTTTTTATGGTCTCGGCCTAGAAAAGTGCGAAAAATCGCGGTCTCGACCTCGAAAATGTCTCACTTTTTTGGTCTCGGCTTCAAACAATTTCTACAAAACTCCCCACCCCCCCCTTTAAAAAATCCTGGGTACGCCACTGCGCATGGATGAGTAATTTTCATGATTTTTCATTCTATCAGTTGAAAACATACAAATATGACTTCCATAAATGTCCTGGCCTGAAAAATTAGGTAAACATTTTACCCCGTTGGTTCACACACACAAAATTCATCGTATAGCTATACCGAAACGGTATAGCTATACCGTTTCGTTATAGCTATACGATGAAATTGTGTGTATGAACGCTTACTAACGATACGTCGTATAAAGAAACGTCGTATAACGAAACGGGGGTTTGGGCATCATTTCGAACTAGAACTCGATAAAGAATCACGGTCGTTTTGTGTGTGAACGTACGGTTATAAGCACAATACTAGTGGGCCAGAATAAACACCAAGCCCTCCATTTAAAGGGATATATAGTACAGTTTTGGTTAGAGGGCACTTCAAGAAATAATTCATTTGTGAGATAATGAAAAACTAAGTGTAATACGAAAAAGCACACTATTTTAATGAAAACAGCCTTCTAGCTAAGCCGTTTAATGCTTTTCTGCCATTCAAGCATGGCTGAATTATAACCATTATTTTTAATGATATCGTACAAGCTTTAGTAACTAAAATTCAGTTTGACCAGACCTCTATCCCTTTAATGGGATCTAGTAACATTGTCCAAATTCACAAAACTTACTTAGAATTCTAGTGGTTCTCTCATACCTTGTTGTATTGTTATTATACCAATAGAAGCATGGAACAGGTTTTTTTTTCTTCAAATTTCCTTTTCGTTAAAAAGATATTTACGATTGAAGTGTTCAGATGTTAAATTGTCCACTGGATCGTCAAAACCGTGTACAAAGTCAGTGCAATTTGTTAGCAAATATCACTTTGCATTTTTGCTCATAACTCAGCCATATAACATCCATTTAACATGAAATATTACTAGATCTAGAAATAATTAATTTGTGACATAATGAAAAACTAAGTGTAATACATGGAAGAGCACATGATTTTAAAGATAAAACAAACTTTATTTGATCAAAATCGGTTAAAAAACAGCTTAAAATCAATACTTCTGGTTGTATAAATGAATGCCTACCCTTTTTTGAAAGTTTACCAAAGAGGTGTAATAAATAGTTGTTGATGATCTCTCTATTGAATCATCATTTTAACAAAAAATCATATTCACAATTTTGTTATACAAAATGGTTGAAAACCAATATGTAGTTAGAGAGCGCCCTCTTGTGTTTAAATGGCTGCTTTTTTATGATGACAGGCTTCTCAATTACTTAGCCGTTTGTAAAATTTTCTACCATTAAAGCATCAGTGAATTATAACTGTCAGTTTTTGATGATAACTTACAAGTTTAAGACACTAAAATTCTTGACCAAAAACTGTACTATCCCTTTAACATACAAAGTGTGTATACCTTCCTTTTCATCTCTAGTTTGATCTGAAGTGCATGCAGCCTCGTTCTCCCATCCAAGCTTGATCGTCTGAAAGCACTGAGAAAGAAATCAGAATCACGTTTCAAATAAAGAATTTGAAGTATGCATCTCTTACTCTTAAAGGGATAGTTGAGTTTTGGTAGAGAGGGCGCTAGACAACTTTTTTTTTTTGTGGGGTAATGAAAAACTGAGTGTAAAATTTGAAAGAGCATAATATTTAAATAATAAAATCATCTTTGTTTAATCAAAATCGGTTCAGAGACGGCTGAAATATCCATAAATATAACAATTTTTAATAAAGCTGGGGCCCCAGGTTTATTAGAGAATTTTGAACCAGCTGTTAAAAATTTTTTTAAATGCTTCCTCTTTTCAAAAAGTTACAAAATAGGTATTTAAATAGTTGTTGGTTATTTCTCTATCTAATCACTATTTCAACAAAGCATCACATGCACAATATTTTATTCAAAATGGTTGAAACCGATGAGTGTTTGGAGAGCGCCCTCTTACGTTTTAACGGCTCTTTTTTAATGATAACATGATCTTTACTACGTCATTTGTAATTTTGTGTTCCTTTCTAGTTATAACTATTAGTTTGTAATGTAATGATGCAGGTTTTGGTTACTAAAATTCAGTTTCACCAAAACTGTACTCTCCTTACCAGAACTCAACTATCACTCTAAAGCCAATCAACAGTTTTGGGGAACTTCTCAGTCAAATAAAATATGTTAAATTTGCTCTTATTCCACAGTAGCCCATTTCATAAAACACTTGCAATTGTTGTAAGTGTCCAATTATTGTAACTACCATGGCATTTATAACAGCTGTAATGATCCATGCTGATTGGCTGTTGACCCACTAGTTACAATAATTGGACACTTACAACAATTGCAAGTGTTTTATGAAATGGGCTAATAACAATAATGATCTTGATAGTATTAAAAACCGAGTACTAAATATAGTGCAATTGATATGATCTATCAAAGTCTCATGCAAGGTGATGCATCATTATTTGTTCAGTATTCCATGGCACACCAACAATCACTACACACTGGACCAATACACTTTCCACTCCCTGGGGAGCATTGTTTTCAGGTTACCTAATCAATGTGTACAGGGCAATTAAGCACATGCACACACAATTCCCACCCAGTACCCATTCATACACCTTTAAATTTAGTGAAGTGCAGCAATACAGATTAAAGGGATAGTTGAGTTTTGGTAGAGAGAGTACAGTTTTGGTCAAACTGAATTTTTAGTAACCAAAACCTGCATCATCACATTACAAACTAACAGTTATAACTCCACCATACTCGAAAGGAATACAAAATTACAAATGACTAAGTAAAAAGTCTGTTATCATTCAAAAAGAGCCATTAAAACTCAAGAGGGCGCTGTCTAAAAATTAATTGGTTTCAACCATTTGAAATAAAACATTGTGCATATGTGAGTGTTTTTTGAAATAGTGATTAGATCTAGAGATAATCAACAATTATTTAAAAACCTCTTTTGTAAAATTTTGAAAAAAGGAAGCATTTTTTTTTTATATACCAAAACTCAACTATCCCTTTAATTGCCTGGTTGCTGAAAGAAATGAATTCTGGAATGGTAGGATCAAACATATGCAACCCTGGAATTGAAATATGCGCGATAAGTTAAATACATTTTTAGATTTAAAGGGGGGCCACCACACAAAGAACAACATAAGCAGCAGGCTTATTTGTTTAGTGCGTTATTTGATACCAATAGATTTCCAATTACATAATATGCAAAAGGTTGTGCAATTCATAAACAATGCAGTTATCCCAAACTTACAGGTACGTTTGAATTAGACGATTGAATTGAATTGAACTTTATTTTCCACATATTCAACATATTCACATGTCATCATTATTTACAAAGGATAAAAAGGAACAAATACAAAAAATTAAGTACCGTATTTGTCGGTGTATTAACCGCTCTGGTGTATTAACCGCACCCCTAAAAAAAAATAATTAAAAAAAGTGCGGTTAATACGGTCGTGTATTAATCGCACCCCCTTTTTTTTCTTTTTTTTTTTTGGAAAAAAGGTGCGGTTAATACACCAGCAAATACGGTATATGAATTACGAAAATGGGGGGGGGGGGGGTTATTAAAAGTCACAGTTGACTTATAGCATAGCCCCATTATATTATTAATATACATGTAGACAGAAAGAGAGGAGCGTAACAGGAATTAAGTAAATAATTTACAAACTAACAGAATTAACAGAACTAGTCTTCTTCTACAGATCCATAGACAAATAATAATTTAGAATGATGATCAATTTTCAAATTATAAAACATTTCTGGAAACCAATTTTTCTGAGCTTTCTGGTGGAATGGACTACTAAAAATATGATCTGTTATAATTTAGAAGAACATTATTTCTGTGTGTAATTGGTTCCATTGGCAACCGGATTTAGATAAATACATTTTTTAGAAATTAGGGCTTGCGAAATAACCTAAGCAGCATGCTGCGAACAGGATCCAGTAATCTAAGTACTATTGTCTGCCTGTTTCATAGGATTTAACTTTTTGTTATATAGATCATAGAAGCATGAATATAACAAAAAAAAAATAATATGAGGAAGAAATGAGGGCAAAAATATATTGTGTTTCATTGATGCATTGATGTACACGTAGTAACACGTACCATTATATTTTTTTCAAAGGCATTTTCCGTAATGGGGTAAATTCCAACAATGATCTATTCTATTTTCATTCATTTTGTTAAAATATATTGATCAAAAGTAACTCTGCATTAAAATGCAATACCATATATCCATACACATTGTACTAGTAGCTACATTGTACATGACCTTGCACAAAGTTGCATTTGAGTGGCAAATATTGCAATATATCACACTCTTTTTATGCAATGAATATAGTATCATATTCAGGTTGTTTTTAAAGGGATCTAGTAACTTTGTTGACATGTGCAAAAAGTGATGAATGGTTGATTCAATGTATAGTGTTGTTATCTCATATGTCCACAGGGTATTGTGTGAAAATTTCAAGGCAAATGGACATTGTATGGCCAAGTAAAGAGCGAAAATGCAAAGTGATATTCAGTAACTCACTGCACTCACTTTGTACACGGAAGAAGAACTCGCCCGGAGTTTTTCTTATCTGAATACTTCAATCATACATATCTTTGTAACGAAAGTGAAATTTGAAAAACTGAAACCTGTCCCATGATTTTATTGTTAATACGAATACAACAAGCTATAAGGGAACCGCTAGAATTTAAAAAAATCAATAATAGTTGCACTCAGTCATAAGTTGCTTGCAAACACAGCTTTATAAGCAACAGATCCCCCCTAATCTAAACAAGTAAACAACCGTTGCTAATAACACAGAGACAAAATAGGGTCTGCTTTATAACGTTGCAATTAGGGCTGAGTCAAACCGGATATTTTGATATCCGGATATGAGCCGAGTAGAAACGGACGGATAGCAGATTAATCCGAAATGTAAAAAAAAACATGGAGCTTTGATTTTTGATACTTCAACCATGATTCAACCGTGAACCATGGTTGAAGTATCAAAAATCAAAGCTCCATGTTTTTTGGGTTTAGTTTTTTTGTTTTTTTTTACATTTCGGAAAAATCTGATTATTTTTTTCTTCTTTTTTTTTTCTTCGTATACCCGTATCCGAGAATTTGAATTCGGTATCCGACCTTCATGGTCGGATACCGAACGGATATCCGTTTGGACTCGGCCCTATAGTTGCAATCATGGAATATTGGAATACACTATAATCTCACATTAGCATATACTGTACATGTATATAAATATATGCCTGAACGTCAAACTTGTGTATATATAGTGACCAACTGACCATGCATCCAAGGGAAATGGGACAAGTGGCCACTGAAGACAGGTGACCTCTATCTATAATAGACAGGTTCAATAACACTGTTTTCCACATCATATCAGGGGATCAGTGTGGCAACTATATATAGCCCGGTCACATATCAACGGATTGCGCAAACGTACTGTCAAACGGAGAGCTAAATTTTTTATCCGTTCTATGCGTTTCTTGTCTGTCCCTTGTCCGGTGATGTACGGTGTTCTATGTTTTGTACACGAAGCAATGGAGACGACTTTCATCACCGGATAATTTAATTTCGCAAATTGTCTATTCGTTGGGCATACGTTTCCGATATCCGTTGATATCTGACCGGGCCATAAGGGAGGTAATTGGCTGCTATAAGGCCACTAATAAGACAGGCATGACTGCGGTATATTCATTACCAGTACTTTATATTAGTTTTCTAAGCTTTTATATTAATAATAATAATAATAATAATGAAGTCTTCTAATGCGCCAATTCCACCTTTTTCAAGGTGCCCAGGGCACAGTTAACTCATCTTTACACACAAAAAGAGAAGGGAAAACAAAAAACATGAACATTTGAACATAAGTATGAACAACTTTGATACATTATAATTTATAAGCATATATAAAAACACAAAATTAAACTACTTGATATTACTGAAATGCAACTTGGAATTTATAAGGTAAGTTTTCAGACTATCTATAGGTTTTGAACCAACAAAATAAAACACTACTCTTTGCTGCCTGAAGTTGAACTGGCAACATCAGTACATGAATATTATATTCAGCCATATATATCTACATTGTTGCAATCCATACTATCAATATGTATACATGCATGTATGCACATGCAAAAGGGATATTTTGTTGACATACGTGCAAGAGTGGTGAATGGTTGATAAAAATATATACATTATATTGTTGTGATCCGATATATGTCCACTGAGAAATGTGTGAAAATTTCACATCAAATGTATATTTTATATGGCCAAATAATGAGCGAAAATACAAAGTGATCGATATTCGCTTACTCATTGCGCTGACTTTATACAGTTATAACTTTCCAGTGGATAATTAAAAATCAGAATTCAAACGTTAATATCTTTTTAACAAAAGGGTAATTCTCAAAATTGATACATGTTCTATGCTTATATCGGTAATACAAATACAACAAGGTATGAGAGAACCACTAGAGTTCTAAGTAAGTTTTGTGGATTTGGACAGTGTTACATTATAGATCTTTTAGAGCCAAACGACAGTACTGGGAAACGCCCCACACACAAAAATTGAAATATATGTTGCTTTCATCACCTACCACGTGAAAGAATAACTTAGATGTTAATGTAAAGATTTGGACAAAAACTACTTTGAAATTGAGTAATTTAGCATTTATTGGTTCCAAAATAAAACAAAACGTTGTCAAAGTCCGATTCAACCACATGCACTACGCTATATGCACTACGTGCTAATGACCATGCGGTTTGGGGTATATGTTGGCTTGTAGATATCTCCAGCCCAGCGCTAGCGGCACGGTCGGTGGATTTATAGCCAAATTTCACGGGCGGCCATTGGATTTCTTCTGATGATTCTGCATTTAACAATACTACGGTTCAGATTTTACCACCCAAGCCCTTTTTTAATACTTATTTAACAATATTGATCATTGGCCAATATAGATGTTTTCGGTAACTTTCCCAATTTACTGTTATTTGGCTTTAAAGAGATAGTTGAGTTTAGGTCAAACTGAATTTTAGAAACCAAAACCTGCACCATTACATTACAAACTAATAGTTATAACTCCACCACGCTCGAAAGGTATACACAATTACAAACGACTAAGTAAAAAGCCTGTAATTATCATTCAAAAAGAGTCATTCAAACTCAAGAGGGCGTTCTCTAAAAATCCATTGGTTTCAATCATTTTCCATACAAAATTGTGCATTTTATTAAAATAATGAATAAATAGAGATATCATCAACAACTATTTAAAAACCTCTTTCAAATTTTTTTGAAAGAAGTGTATTTTAAGGATTTTATGTATTTTTTTTTTAAAGTCAAGATATCGTCTGGCCAGACGATATATAAATAAAATATTTTGAAATCCAATTGTACAACTATGAGAGCATGTAAAAGGGAATGATTCTCATTTCACATGTTTTATTCAATGAACTTTCAAATGGAATTAAAACAAACCAAAATCCTTACAATTGTTTTCTTCCAGGAAGTACCAATACTCAAGTGTACCTTTAAGCTAGTAGTGGCCCGGCCCAAACCTAAATCTGGTCATAAAGCCCCCCAAAATATAACACATTCTGTGATATAGGGTTTATTATACGGGCGAGTAAAATTTAGCATTGCATGCAATGATGACATTTTGGTGGCCTGCATGGCCAAAGCTAATTTCAGTTGAGTGGATCTGGGCAAGCTATATTGCACATTGATTTTGAGCATTGCATAATAAGCAGCCACACAAATTCCTGACTACTACGTACAGCTAGTGGATTCCTGTATTGTACGAGCTAGTACACAATACAACCAGTAAACATATATGCACAGAAATATGATGTTTTGTGAATAGAGAAATTAGGTTGAATCATATCCGTAATCCCACAATTAGCCTTTCAAAAAGCCTACTCAACTGTTCCATGCCGATATGTGAATTTTAAATGTGTAAGATACACAGCTGAATATATATACACGGCATTACTTTTAATGTACAATAGAAATCATAAATCTGATAAAATATGTTAAAACATACAATCATACATAAAAGGTATGGCATAATTTAGATTAAGACATAGCTTGTTAGAAGTCCTGTAGATGCAATTAATTTAGAGTAAGAGATTTTGAAAGAAACATATAATGTTTACATATACATGTACATTAAATGTGTACAAATATGTGAAGTACGCTGTACAAAATGCATAAAGCTGTGATTTCTGATTTCAGACAACATACTATACACATTAATGGATGGTACGTACTATAGTCTTATTTGATTAGGCTACTATATATAATTTATTCACACCCATCAAGGAAGACAGCTATTTCAAGGCAAAATTGATCATTATTTCCCTCATCAAATTGGCATCAGCTCCTAATTTGTTTCTACATTTTGATAACAAAACTAGGTGGAAGATATCAAGTTATTCAAATTTAAGAAAAACATAAAATGGTTTGCTGTGAAGTTGCCAATTTGAACACCTAAATCTGTTCAGAAACTGTGACAATGTATTGCCAATTTGGGGATTTTTTTAATTATAGCAATCTATGCACTGATGAAAAAAAAACATGAATGCAGGTAAAGTAACAAAATAGGGCTAATAAACAAAGGAGAAATGTATATTCTTTCTCCTATAGTACACTTCATATAACTTGGTATCATCTTGCTCAAATGTATATCTAGGACTACCAAACCACAAATAGGTCCTGAAATGACCCCATATATATATTATAAGCATGTATAACTCCCAAATATAAGAGAATTTCCAAAATAGTGAAATATGATACACACATTTCAGTATGTGCTTTATTTATAATTATATGCATACAAGCTTGAAAACTAGCACCCTGAATTACTAAAATAGAATTATATTTTTCTTGCACATTATCAATGGACCAACATTTGTGCATGTATGCTTTATTGCTTATAGTTTGCATGTTTCGGATAATAATGTGCATAGTGTAAATGCAAATTTGCATTATGCCACTCCGGATCAAAGACTATTATATTCAATATATATTTAGAAACTTGATGTTCACTATACATACGTGAGCATGTGTATAGTTTAAACCCATAAAACATAACACACACATAAAACAAATTTACAGTTACACAAAATTCATTCTTGTAGGTGTATAGCCTATAAACCAGAAATGTATTACAAGCAGATATAAGCAGAATGATGCATGAATAGGCACAAATAACTGGTTTATATATATTTGTCTTGTATTTTCCAGGGTCGTTATTATTCTTAGTTCTATGGTAGTGACCTGCACAAAGATGTCGTAATTGATGTTCAGTCAAATTTCATAAATGGTCTAGTTTGAGAAAAAATTTGAGACATTTGAGAAAATTCCTGAAATAAGTGTAAATTTTTATATAGAAACAAGAGAGAAATTTGGCAAGCGGATCGAGCTACCTACATGTAGCTTACACACTTGATTGTTGTTTTTCACATTGTTTTTTGTTTTTTCAGGCAAGTAAATTTTCTGTAATATTCATGAATTTACTTGCCAGAATGGGCAAGTAGAAACAAATTAGAGTGGCTGAATTTAAAGGGATCTCAGTATTCGCCATTTAAGATTGCCTAGTGTTGAAATGATCCCTGGGTTTTTTTAAAATCAAATTAATATAAACAACTCACTTTTTAACAACCAAAGCTAGTTTCATACAAGTTATATTAGTAAAAGTAAAGTAGTAAAGTAGGAAAGAACTAGAGATGCCCTTTGAGTTTGGTTAATTCAGACAAAGTTGCTAACATGCTAAGGCTCAACATATATAATGAACACATCTATCCAGTCAAGTGCATAATGCACCCACAGTGGCGTAGCTATGGGGGGGGGGGGGGGGGGGGGCACATGCCCAATAACAAACAAACAAACAAAAATAGACAAATAAGGGTACCATTTTAAAAATTTAATAATTACATAAGGTGTGCCCCCACATTGTTTGCATAACCCCCCCCCCCCCCCCTTATCAACCTAGCTATGCCCCTGTGCACCAACACCGAACTTAAGGTGATCAGTCAAGCATCTTTCTACCCGTACCATCTGCTTATTTAGTGGTGAATACAATGTATCGCTATTTGAACTAGTCTGAAAAGCTGGAAAATGTGAACAGAATATAATTAATAGCTTACTAAAGGAAGCAAGGCGGATAATGCGTTTTA
>JBAMJV010001897.1:27500-161561 GCA_037951105.1 Echinarachnius parma
CTCCTCTTGGAGTTTGCAACCCAACCCAGTACATACTCTAGTTCCACACCTCCAAAACTCACTTAATGTAAGAACTTAGAAATAAATTGTTTTAAGTAGCTCCCCATATATAATAAGTATTACTTAGTTATCTTTATTATAAAATAATACAAGTCACGATCGAAGGAACGTGTACTTAAGCATTGCCTTCCATTATAAAATAATACAAGTCACGATCGAAGGAACGTGTACTTAAGCATTGCCTTCCATTATAAAATAATACAAGTCACGATCGAAGGAACGTGTACTTAAGCATTGCCTTCTATTATAAAATAATACAAGTCACGATCAAAGGAACGTGTACTTAAGCATTAGCCTTGTATTGATATAATCAGGGATGCCACTTTTCCGGTTTTAGCCGGAATTCCGGTTTTTCCGTACTAAACAAAAAAAAAACAAAAAAAAAACAAAAAAAAAAAAAAAAAAAAAAAAAAAAAAAAAAAAAAAAAAAAAAATCGATTTTTTTTTTTTTTTTTTTTTTTTTTTTTTTTTTTTTTTTTTTTTTTTTTTCTTCAGATATTCGATATCCGACCGTTTTTGATTTGCAGTAAGTAGTGTTGCAGTTGTCCCAGAATGCAACTAATTTGACACCTTAGTTAATTGTGTGTAAAAGTGTTAATTTTGTGGCATTTTGGGTAGTTAAATATCTAAAATTCCACAGCTCCAAGGGGGCTTCGCCCTTGAACCCCCGACAGGGGCTCCGCCCCTTGACCCCGCTAGGGGCTTCGCCCCAGACCCCCAAATATTTTCAGGTTTTTTGGAGGAGACCCAGTGGCATCCCTGTATAATACAAGTCACGAAAGAACGTGACTATAAAAGTATAAGTACTGCTAGTTAAATTGATATAAAGTCACGACAGAACGTGACTATAAAAGTATAAGTATTGCTTAGTTTCCCTTATGTATGCATGTAATATGTTATAAATACAGGACGTAGTGATACTTCATTATTCGATCAATCATAGTATACCAGTGGCGATAGGGAGTTGTAATTATACTTGAATAAATATTGTTTTTATATTCTTTTTGTTGCAAACTAAAATCTTTGTCCACAAACCTTGTGTTGTTATTCATTTGTCCTATATTATTATACAATCAACAAACTCACCATCCTTAGAAATCTTAGCTCTCGTATGACGCCATATATTTTGGCAACGAACTTAAAGTACCGCTCGGCCTTGCAAAATGGCTTCAGGGGATATTAACGATGCCCCCATACAAATCAAACGTCAAGATAATGACGAAGATGGGGGCAGTAGCAGAGGCCATTACAAATTTGGTGTCAGAAGTAGTGGGATACATGCGATGAGCTTGAGAAATAAGAAAGATCAAAAAGACAAGGATGGCCAGGACAAATCAGCAGAGATCGAAGATTCAGCTGATGAAACACAAAGTGAATTTTCAAACGCCACGAAAACTAGCTCGCAAAGTTCCAAGCCAAAGAAAGTGGGACTCCAGACACGCTTGCTAGTGCAATTGACAAAACTTGTTGATCGAATGATGAAGAAAACACAGACACATGTTAATTCTAGGGAAACCACAGAAGAACTATCCGATATTTCTTCTATGTCAGGGAGTGAGGTAGTACTTAAGTATTTGGACGCTGAACATAAGATGTACAGCCAACAAATTGCCCCGAAACAAGAGTCAAACGACTGTCGCCCTAAACAAATGGCGGCTGCACAAGAAAGGCCAACTCCCCCAAACCCAAGCTTCCACAAACAAAGTGCCATTCAAAAGCCCCACGAAAGCACAAGCTTCCACAAACAACCTACTGTTCCTAACGAAAACACAAGTTTCCACAAACAAGTAGGTGTTCCTAATGAAAGCACAAACTTTCCCAACCAAGCCTTTCTTAGTAATGATAGCACAAGCTTCCACAAACAAACTACCGTTCCAAACGAAAGCGCAAGCCCCCGCGAACATGAAAGCACGATCGAAGAAACGCGCCCCGTACGACATAATCGTCCCACGGCCATAATGCCAGACAAATACGACGGCAGCTCTGATTGGATAGATTACATTTCCCACTTTGAATCATGCCGTATTCTAAATGCTTGGGCCGATGATCAAGCAGTACAAGTACTAGCCGCTAGCCTCCGAGGTCCTGCACTTAGGCTCTTAAATGAACAAAAGAACGCAAAATGGACTTACGAAGAAATGAAAATGAAATTGGCATCACGATTCTCTTCTGCCAAACAATCGGAGACGTACTTGCTAGAACTTAGAAATCGCAAGAGACGACAAAACGAGTCTCTTCACGAACTAGGCCGCAATATTCGGGAACTAACCGCTCAGGCATACCCGAACTTTGATTCAAGTAGTACCGATAGGTTAGCAAAGATTCACTTTATCGATGCTATTCACAGTTCAGAAATACGGGCTGGAATACTCCATGCTAAGGCAACTTCTCTTGATGAAGTGATTCAAGCCGCGATCACCACAGAAACGTTCCTACAAACAGAAGCACAACGAGTAGGATGGAAAAAGAACACATACAACCGCAAAGTAGATTCCGACCCTTCTCCCCAATTTGATTCAATCGATATGACTCACAAAATCGAACAAGCGGTTGAACAAGCGGTTGAACGAGCTATGAAAAACTTGCCCACATTTCAAACTGGCTCACCAAACACCCAGTCTGATAAAAGACAACACCACAACCGCTCTTTTGGTAACAAACCTCTGTTGTGCCACAACTGTGGGGAACCAGGCCACTTCATAAGAGATTGCCGAAAGAAACGCGTAGATCATAGACAGAATTCTCGATTCTGTGACAACTATGAAAGGCAAATTAATGATCCCGACTCTTGGAAACACCAGAACAAGTCAAACGACACGTGGTCGCCTCAAAGGGCCATGGCGCGACCAAACCACCGATAGATAAGGTCCACAAACACAAGAGTACATCCGAACCCAATCCCCCAAAATGTGTTCCAAACATAAACACAAGTGTAGACGGGTTATACGTGCCAGTGTCTATTACTGGACATGATTGTACATTTTTGGTCGATACTGGAGCTACCGAATCATACATGTCAAAGAAATTATTCGATAGCCTACCAAGAAAAGATAAACCCGTTCTACAAAACACTCAAAGTACAGCTAGATTAGCTGACGGTTCGCCATTACCCGTTTATGGCTTCGTAACAATAGAATTGATTGTAGGACCGAATAAAGGATTGGTAAACTTGATAGTGGCCGATATTAGCAACCACGGCATTCTTGGACTTGATAACCTCACTAAGATGGGTGCTAAACTAGATCTCACTAATTTCCAATTGACAACAAAATGGGGCAAAATTGATTGTCAAAAAGAAAACGGAGAGTCACTCTTCTGCCGCATTAGTGCGGCAGAAACCACAACAATCCCGGCTGGTCATGAAGCAATAATATCGGGAACTACTCTCCACAAACTCCAACCAAATAGAACCGGCTTACTAGAAGCCAAAGATGATCAAGCCCATTTAGCAAAGAGGGGGGTAATAATAGCCAGAACGCTAGTAACTACAGGAAATGACACAGTCCCTGTTAGGATCCTAAACCCTACTTCCTCTAGTATAGTGATTCGGAAACATACCAGATTAGGAACCCTCTCTATTGTCAATACGGAAGATATAGAAAGTAAGCCAATATACGCTTCTGAACCAAGTAAGGACATCCCAGAACACTTACAAGAACTCCTTGCTAGAAGCATAGAGGAATTGCCAGAAACATATCATGACGATATAGCAAACTTACTTTCGGAATTCCAAGATGTGTTCGCCAAGAATGATAATGACCTAGGTCGAACTGATATGGTCCAACATCGTATCAATACTGGCAATAACCACCCCATCAAACAAAGACCTAGAAAGCACCCGTTTGGTCAAAGAGACGAAATAAAGAATCAAGTTCAAGACATGCTAGACAAACAGCTGATAGAGCCAACTGATAGTCCATGGGCCGCAAACGTTGTTTTGGTTCGAAAGAAAGACGGTAGTCAGCGCTTCTGTGTCGACTATCGTCAACTAAATGCGGCAACTATCAAAGACGCGTATCCCTTACCGCGTATTGACGAGACATTAGATGCCCTGTCAGGTGCTAAGTGGTTCTCCACCTTAGATCTGGCAAGCGGCTACTGGCAAGTAGGGTTAGACAAAGATGCGAAAGAAAAATCGGCATTCGTCGCTAACGGAGGCCTCTATGCGTGGAATGTTATGCCTTTCGGTCTATGTAACGCCCCCGCGACTTTCGAAAGACTTATGGATAAGGTTGTTGCCGGTTTGCAATGGGAAACATTACTAGTATACCTAGACGATGTAATCATCTTTGGGAAAACCGTTCCCGAAGAACTTTCCCGACTGCGCCAAGTCTTTCACCGACTGAGACAAGCCAACTTGAAACTAAAACCCAGAAAGTGTCACCTCTTCAAATCTAAGGTGGCATATCTAGGGCACGAAGTATCTAGTAAAGGCGTATCGACACAAGACGACAAAATCGAAACAATAAGAACATGGCCTAGACCAACCAACGTGTCTGAAGTACGAAGCTTCTTAGGGCTCGCGTCATACTATAGGCGTTTCGTTAAGGGCTTTGCAAGCGTAGCAAAACCTCTTCATCAATTGACCGAGAAAAGTCGTGCCGGGCATTTCGTATGGAGTCCTGCCTGCCAGGCTGCATTTGATGAATTGAAACATAGATTAACGAGCGCACCGATCTTGGCGTATCCGAACCCCGAAGGAGAATTTATTCTCGACACTGACGCTAGCAATTTCGGAATTGGCGGGGTATTGTCCCAAGTACAAGACGGTCAGGAACGCGTGATAGCATACGGTAGCAAGACTCTAAGTAAGGCCGAACGTAATTATTGCGTCACACGCCGTGAACTCCTTGCTGTTGTCACATACCTGAAACAGTACAGACAATACCTTTATGGTAGGCACGTCATAGTTAGAACCGATCATGGTGCGTTGCGTTGGCTGACAAATTTCAAACAACCCGAAGGTCAACTAGCCCGATGGCTAGAGATAATTTCTGAGTATGATGTCGAAATCATACATCGAGCAGGTAGGATTCATGCAAACGCAGATGCACTTTCTAGGAAACCCTGTCGACAATGTGGTAGAGACCAACAGTGTGAAACAAGCGAACCACACAAAGGTCAAACATGCGTTATTCAGATGATAGGTGACGCAAGCGAACTTGATCAAATGCGAGAAGCACAATTAGGCGACCCTGTCGTTAGTCCGGTGTTAGAAGCTGTAGAGAGGAAAATAAAGCCTTTAAAGGAAGAATTGTCTTCGCTTCCGTTTAAGACTAAGGTCCTGTTCGATCACTGGGGACAGTTAGTTGTCCACCAGGGGATCCTTTTTCGTAAATGGGAATCCGCGGATGGGAAGGAAGAAAGAATGAGAATCGTTCTACCCAAACAGAAAGTAGGGGATATTTTAACAAAGCTGCATGCGGGTCCCTTAGCTGGCCACTTAGGTGCGACTAAAACGTTGAAGAGTATCCAACTCCGGTACTATTGGGTAGGAATGAAAGCAGATGTACGGTCTTACATCCGCAAATGCTCGGCGTGCGCGAAACGGAAATCGCACGGGAAGAGGCGGAAGGCACCTCTTCAACAAAGGGCTACCGGCAGCCCTATGGAGCGCATAGCTCTTGACATTCTCGGTCCTCTCCCAGAAACGACTAACGGAAACAAGTATGTGCTAGTAGTTGCGGACTACTATACCAAGTTTGTGGAAGCTTACCCTATTCCCGATGAAAAGGCCAATACAGTAGCCACAAAACTAGTGGAAGAGTTCATTTGTAGGTACGGAGTCCCTCAAGAAATCCATTCTGATCAGGGTAGGAACTTTGAGTCCCAGATTTTCCAAGAAGTATGTCAAATTTTAGGCATAAAGAAAACAAGGACCACCGCCTACAACCCAAAATCTGATGGAATGGTCGAACGTTTTAATAGGACTTTGCAAAACATTCTAGCTACTATGATTGACCCCGATAAGCACCAGCGAGACTGGGACCAGTATGTACCTCTCGCTACTTCCGCTTACCGAAACACTGTCCATGAAACAACTCAAGAAACCCCAAACATGATGATGTTTGGCCGAGAGGCATCCATACCGTCAGACCTCTTCTTTGAACCTAATAAGGACAAGTTAGGAGATTATGCTCATGATTTACGTGATAGGCTGGACGAAGTCTATTCTCGAGTATCCAAGCACCGTCAAAGAAACATGCGACGGCAAAAGAAAAACTATGACAAACACACAGTGGAAGTAGCATACGAGGAAGGCTCATTCGTTTGGCTAAGGAACGATACTAGGAAAAAGGGTCTCAGTCCTAAACTAACTAGCAAGTGGGACGGTCCTTACAAAATCCTGACAAAGTTATCAAACGTAACTTATCGGATTAAACGTACACCTCGCTCCAAACCTAAGGTAGTCCATTTCGATAGACTCAAGCCATTCCAGGGAGAGATAGACCCCCGTGATTGGGAGCCCCTAGACACACCCGATGTTGCACCACAAGACATCAATGAACTACCAGCTGATCCAGTTGGAAATAGGAACGAAACCTTAGGTACTTCCACTACGGAAGCAGATAACGTTGAAACACGCCGATACCCTAAACGAACTAGGCGTTCCCCTATGTATTTCCTCCCATGACATACCACCCAAATTAATATTCTCATATATGATTCCTTATACAGCTCGATCAACAGGCATAATGGGTATTCCATTTAAGTGTAAATACTGTAGGTATAAAAATGCCAACTACCAGTATATGAAAGAACACGAGCTAACCAACCACATCTCTAGAAAGAGGAGAACGCAGAAACCGACCCCACTTATGGACGCGCCGATCAGAATCCCCACCAGACCCCAGCCAGTTTCAACTCCTAAACCGGCAGCTCCGGAGCCTCTCATCCCCTCAGCCCCGGAGCCTCTCATCCCCGCTGCTTCGGAGACTCCCATCCCTTCCATGATAACTCCGATTCCCCCTACGCCTTCCTACTCACGTCCAACAACTCCCCATTCCGTCGCTTCATCATCCTCTGCTCCATCTCGCCTTACCCCTACTCCCTCTACATTCAGCAGCATAGGTCTACCTATGACCCCAGACACCGGCAGCCACGCCACGTTAAGCGTGCACCCGGATGAAGACGACGAGGTATGGGAGGAGTTCCTCAACGAAGATGCCAACACCCAAACATCAGACCCCAATGATCATATCAATCGTCTAATGGAACACTGCCGCCAGGCTATGGACAGTAACAGATCTTCAGGTCCGATATACAATGCTGAAGAACATTCCACCTACCATGTGCTGGCTAATGGGGAATCCATCGTCCGCTGCACGGAGACCCTTCACCTGCCCGGAGGCGGGTTCTACAGCCGGTTCTATTATAAAGTCATTAAAAAATAAATGCATGTATGTTCACACTCTATAAATATGTTCTCGTTACAGTTCAAATGTTTCTCAAATGTTTCACTTTCACTTTACTATTCGCTCTCTCATTATCTTCCTTTACTTTCTCTTTTACTCTCCTTTTCATCATATATATAATGAAATGACATTGTAACGCCACTGAGTAGATGTAAATTATCGTTATTAGCTTTTTAAATGTACATTTTGAGTGATGACATAAATTGATTACAAAATGTTTAAGTTTGTTCTTATGATTACCAAAAGAACATCGAATTGACACATTTGGAAGAAAGACGGATGTCTTAAGTTGCAAACAATAATTGATGATGAGTGTGGTTGATGATGATGGTGGCGCCAACACAACTATCCCTGTCCCGAATGTAATTTAGGTGATTCTCTGTGAGTGGGCAAAATAAGACAACCATCATAACTTCCAAATGTCGAATTGAAATATTATATTAGAAGCGTTTTTAATTGTTTTGTAAATAAACACTTTGATATTTGCGATTAAGAGCAAGTATCGGAATTGTTAAGGTTCATCACTCAAAAATATGTGTTATACTTGAAATGCAGGGACGCATTTTATGGAGAGGAGGGCTGTGTAACGCGCCTCGTCTCTATTAGTTTAATAAAACATCAGTCTTTAATAAAGACTAGTCCTCTTTCGCCATCAATTCAATTACAAAGGTATTTATTAAGTATTGCAGTTGTAAATATTACTCTAGCATTATAGTTTGGAGATAAAGATTCTTTATTTACTCTATACATTAATGAAATGACATTGATAAATTGAGTATGTTATAATAAGCCTTGAATGAATTAATATATTGTCGCATTTTGTATGAATAATCCGATCCGAAATATAAATAGCGCACTGCGTTGTCTGTACAATATACGCGCGGCGCAGTTATTAGTTGGGAACTCTCGAAACTAAAATATCGGAAGTATCCCTTAGAATTACCTTTATTGATAACAGCTCTGATAATGTTATATACTGGATAGTATGGAATGGTCTTTGTTACACGGTATGTGAATAGTTTGGATACTATACTTTAATGTTAAAAGATAGAATTGAGCATGATTATTATCGCAGTTACGCTTTTAGCGACTCCAAAACACACGGTATGTAAATTACGCGCTAATAGCTCATTTGCATACGAGCGTCTTTTGGAGCCGGTATATGATTATAAATGACCGTTATTTGTAGTTTTCTGCATAAATATAGTAAAGCATGAATTGAATGATAGCTTATTTGATAGATAATTGAAATATTAAGAATGTATGATAAATGAATTGATGCATATTGTATAGATGTCTTAGGAATAAGGAATTTTGTTAGGTCTTTGTACATAATTATTACTTACGATTTCGGTGAGCGAGCGGCGCGCGTGTGCGTTTAGTGTACAGGATTCAATTGTCTTGTACACATCTGTTATATATATACACTACGCGCACACGCGCTTCGCTAAGACGGATTTCCTCTAGGTCCGCATTAAGTGCTTATATATTGGTGCATTTCTGCATTTCAGTGGACTCGGCTTACGGCCACACTGAGTACGTACTCGCAAAACCGCTCCTCTTGGAGTTTGCAACCCAACCCAGTACATACTCTAGTTCCACACCTCCAAAACTCACTTAATGTAAGAACTTAGAAATAAATTGTTTTAAGTAGCTCCCCATATATAATAAGTATTACTTAGTTATCTTTATTATAAAATAATACAAGTCACGATCGAAGGAACGTGTACTTAAGCATTGCCTTCCATTATAAAATAATACAAGTCACGATCGAAGGAACGTGTACTTAAGCATTGCCTTCTATTATAAAATAATACAAGTCACGATCAAAGGAACGTGTACTTAAGCATTAGCCTTGTATTGATATAATACAAGTCACGAAAGAACGTGACTATAAAAGTATAAGTACTGCTAGTTAAATTGATATAAAGTCACGACAGAACGTGACTATAAAAGTATAAGTATTGCTTAGTTTCCCTTATGTATGCATGTAATATGTTATAAATACAGGACGTAGTGATACTTCATTATTCGATCAATCATAGTATACCAGTGGCGATAGGGAGTTGTAATTATACTTGAATAAATATTGTTTTTATATTCTTTTTGTTGCAAACTAAAATCTTTGTCCACAAACCTTGTGTTGTTATTCATTTGTCCTATATTATTATACAATCAACAAACTCACCATCCTTAGAAATCTTAGCTCTCGTATGACGCCATATATTTTGGCAACGAACTTAAAGTACCGCTCGGCCTTGCAAAATGGCTTCAGGGGATATTAACGATGCCCCCATACAAATCAAACGTCAAGATAATGACGAAGATGGGGGCAGTAGCAGAGGCCATTACAGTACATTTGAATCCCCCGTTTTTTCGTTTGTTTTAATTTGTTTGTTTAGTCATGTATTCTTTCATCCATCCCCGAATTAATTATCTTAGTTATATTTATTCACTATCATGTGCATTCTCTCTGTTGCCTTATTTCTTTTTGTTTCACCCATTGCACATGGAATATTTTGACATGCAGATACAAGTATGACCGCAATTTTATTTCCTCGAAGATTGTTTGTAAACAATTGCAATTAGAGGGCACTGAACTTTTTAGATGAATATGCATGAGTCTTTCATCCCATAATCCAACATTTTGTTTTGCATGACGTCATTTACATCATATGTTGACCCCTGGAGCCCAATGGTGGTATGCTGCAATAAAGTGGACGATTTCACTCCGAAATAACCGAGATTTATCCACCTTTCTGCTCTTCGTTAGTTGTGGCCAACATAGAGCAGGTATTGTTGATATATATGCTTCATATTTCATTTTAGTATATAACTGAATTTTCTTTCAAACTATGGGAAAGTGACATTTTGCAGATGTAAACATTGTGTTTCGGAGATCCTGTATCTGTTTTGCACGCAGTTCTCTCGTGTGTTGTTGTGAATGCATCAGTGGCTGTGCATGTCGAGTGTGTGTGTGTTGTGTTGTGTTGTGATGGGTTATCAGCTGATTGACTATTGAATGCGTTGCAAGAGTCTGTGACTGTTGTGAGTGCCTAATTTGGTGTTGTACAATTGAGTGTAAAATAAAACCTCAACTGGCTTGGGAACAGTCACAGAATACAAACTAAGTATCATTGATCATGTTACGTAACATTTTCCCTCTTATTTTTATAAGAAATTTAATTTATTTGTTTGGGAAAAAATAGTATTTTTCATTGAAAATGGCATCCGTACAATTGATTTGTTTTTATGGATTTGTATCTTCTAAACGGCGAGGTTGAGTTGTCTAGGTAACGGTTCTGGCCACGGGAGCTGAACACCCCATGACGTAAATTAATTTTATATGCAAATGGAGCAAAATTATGTGTCTTTTTTCCTCAACAATTCAGGAAGTTGAAAATACACCATGTACATGTACATACCGGAAATTGTTCAAGATAACGATTACAAAATCTTTGAATCTTGGAATAGTGAAAAAATAAGTGAAAATTTTGTTTACGGCGCTGCGACGCATCCAAAACCATCGATTAAAGAATTCAAAATAGCTCAAATTTTGAGCGGACCATCAACTTGTCAAGGGATAACAAAAAAGTGAAGTGAATGATACTGATAGTGATAGACTGATACGAACCAATTTTATTGAGTTTAAAGTGATGCAAAAAAAAAAGGGGGTTAGAACTACGAACTGCAGTAGCGCCAGGGACTCTCCACTCATGATAGATCGACAAATCTATCGCTTTCATGGCCTTTTTGACATTATTATTGTTATTTTCACTGTCGGCATTCTAGCGATCGACGCTATCTATACACTCTGCCTTGCGCAGTAAGAACACCGTAACTCGAGAGTAAAAGTTAGTTACGGAAAATGATTTTTTTGTTCATATAAAACACCACATTCTCACACTTTGACCGACATTTGTAGCCCTATCAATACATTTAGGGATGCTATAGTATATTAACTCACCGATCTCGTGTGTCGCTATACATGTCATTCTATAATTACGGCGATTTGTGATATTTTCCACGATTTTCCATGACTCTTCATCGGTCTTTCGCGGTACTTTTTGTTCAAACTGCAAAAAAAAAAAATATAACGTGCACCCGTATGCGCGAACACTTTTTCAGAAACTTAGGCAGCTAGGTACGGTACAGCGCGCGCGCCGCAAAGCTGCTATACAGCGCGCCAAGTTATAGCAGCTTTGCGGCGCGCGCGCTGTACCGTACCTAGCTGCCTAAGTTTCTGAAAAAGTGTTCGCGCATACGGGTGCACGTTATATTTTTTTTTTTTGCAGTTTGAACAAAAAGTACCGCGAAAGACCGATGAAGAGTCATGGAAAATCGTGGAAAATATCACAAATCGCCGTAATTATAGAATGACATGTATAGCGACACACGAGATCGGTGAGTTAATATACTATAGCATCCCTAAATGTATTGATAGGGCTACAAATGTCGGTCAAAGTGTGAGAATGTGGTGTTTTATATGAACAAAAAAATCATTTTCCGTAACTAACTTTTACTCTCGAGTTACGGTGTTCTTACTGCGCAAGGCAGAGTGTATAGATAGCGTCGATCGCTAGAATGCCGACAGTGAAAATAACAATAATAATGTCAAAAAGGCCATGAAAGCGATAGATTTGTCGATCTACACTCATGAGTGACCAGCGAAAAAAATACACGGGGGCGGCGGGCGAATTCGCCCCCGAAATGCCCAAATTCGCCCCCCAAATTTTTTTTTTTGTTTTTTTTTTTGATTTTCGGGATTTTTCTGTTTGGATTGTGATCAAATGCTTATAAAATGATCACTTACAGCATTATAGCTTATTAGTAGCCCCTGAAATTCGAAAAAGAGCCTGGAAATTTGTAGCCCCCGAAAGTTGGAAAAGTAGCCCCCGAAAATGGAGCCCCCGAAATAAAAATATTAATTTTTTCGCTGCATGAGTCACTGGGTAGCTAGCGGCGTAGCTGCTCGCGTCAGCCCAGGACGAAATTCCAGTTAAAATTCTAATTGGTACCCATTGAATTCAATGGGTATCCATTGAATTCAATGGATACCCATTAAAGCCAATTGGTGCCCATTGAAATTCTAATTGTACCCATTGAATTCAATAGGTACCCATTGAAACTGAATTCAATTGGTACCCATTGGCATTGGTTTCAATGGGTACCCATTGATTTCAATTGGTAATTGTTTCATTTTCCATATACTTCGATTACCAATTGACTTCAATTGGTAATTTCCAATTAGTAATTTTCAATTGGTAATCCTGATTACCAATTGATTTCAATTGGTAATATGATGACATAAATGGTACCCTGGGGTGCCAAATGAAAATCCGCCATTTTGTTTAATTATTTATTTATTTTTCAGGGCTGTACACTGGGGTACCAAAGAGTATGAAATTATTTTCGTTATGCTTTATTAACGTTCAAAAAGCTCTCTTTTCGGCTGGGGCAGCGTGCATACAAGCGCTGCATGCACAACGCAATACACCAGAGGCGTCCATGATTGCCCTGCGGTACGGTCGTACTTCGGGTGGACACAAGATGGCGCTACACAACGCAGGATACTGGGGTACAACGGTACCCCGGGGTACTGCGCGTGTCATCATATAGTCAATGGGAATTTCACCCTGGGAGACTATGGCCACACTTGTGAACTAGCACATTTGCAGTCGAACACGTATTTTGCATCAAAATTTACTCTAAACGTATTATTTCGGATTTATATCTTTGAAGCATGTTTCATGAATCTGAATCATTGAAGCATGCTTAGTCATTTATTATCAGGTTTTGATGATAAGATCATAGTTTCAGTCGCTTAAGTGGACCTTGACCAATACTCAAATATATCTTTAAAGAGTGGTGATCATAATTAACGAGTAACAACCTTTAAAAAAATGTTTTTCTTCAAAAAAACACTGCAAATCTTGTTTTTGTCACACGCATTGAGCACAAAAAGTTTCTTATCAAGATTATAATTAATTCTCAATTGTAAGCTTTATTTCCATTACAGGAACTTATGTGTTGGGCATTGCAATTTCTCAATATGCACAACCCATGAAGGAATCAAAAATTTAATAAAAACCTCATCTAAAGAAAAACAACACAGAAAAAGAATAACAAATCTAAAATTATCTGTCTTTCAAATGTTCCTCATGTCCACAAGTGTAAACTGTAGAATTGGTGGTGCAGTGAGCACTTTTGTGGACACCTTGAAGAATGCAGTCTCTGTATAAGTACATCAAGTCGTCTTATCAATGTACATACATTGTATGAAGTAGAATGTCATCTTTTTGCCTGTATCCGTAACTATAACAATTAATCATTGGAAATAAGGTTTCCTCGCTCCTGCAAGTCAAGTGGTTAACATGTTACATGTTGGAACGCTAGACCAGTGCTCTTGCAAGTGAGCTAGAAAGATTTTGTGCTGGCGGTTGTTTGTCCCTGAAACCCTCTTCAGTGCTCGTGATGGACAAAAACAATTATCAACCTGATACGAACCTGAAAGATCTAAGAAATCAAAATACAGTCAAACCTGTCTTAGTGGCCACCTGTCTATAGTGGCCAACCTGCCTACAGTGGCCACCAAAAGTGATCCCTTGGAGAGAAAAACAGTGTTATGGAACCTGTCTATAGAGGTCACCTGTCTACAGTGGTCACTTTTCTTGTTTCCCTTAGGTGGTCATTATACACAGGTTTGACTATATTCCTGTCTATAGAGGTAACCTGTCTACAGTGGTCACTTTTCTTGTTTCCCTTAGGTGGTCACTATACACAGGTTTGACTGTTCTTCTGTCTATAGAGGTAACCTGTCTACAGTGGTCACTTCTTGTTTCCCTTGGGTGGTCACTATACACAGGTTTGACTATATACATGTGCAAGGATCACTGAAGTGATGCAGCTTGTTTGTATAAATTATTTCAAACATACACTGACTAGGCCCTGCAGAATTATGATTTAAATGAGCAAAGAATCCTAGGGAAACCCTATTTTCTTTGCTTATTTTCATTTTCAATTTATCATTGGTAGACGAACTCGATGTTGTTTTGTAAACGGGTTTTGAGTGCAGGGGTAAAATGTTTATCTTTTTGAACGATCTGTTGTTAACAACTAATCATTGGGAGACAAACTAATAATAATTAATAAGATAATGTTGTTTGGTAAACTAGAATGGGTTGTGCAGTGAGTGCAGGCATTGACTTGAAGAATGCAGACTATTAAGTCTTACATGTATCAATGTACATACAGTAGTCATAGTAGAATGTTTATCTTTTTGCAAGTATCTGTATACATGTAGTTACCAATTAATCATTGGATGACAAACTTATAAATGAGATCAGATTTTGTTATAATATTGTTTTGTAAGCTGTAGAATCAATGCAGGAATTAATTTTTAATTTTAGGGGACTACTTTTCCAATCTGATGGATATCCAGAAATAGATGGTAATTTTAGGGGCTACCAACTGATTTCAGGGGGGTTATTTTGAAAATTAGGGGGCAAAATCGCCCTCAGCCCCCGTTTCCTACCCTGTGTAGAATGGATTGGGTGGTGCAGTGAGTGCTGCGGTGTACTGGACATGCAACGACCACCTTGTAGACAACTTTGAAGAATGCAGACTACATTAAGTCTTATTATCAATGTATAATGTAGTTGAATGTTTGTCTAGAGCTGTAGTTAACATCTAAAGCCCGGCGCAGACAGAGCCGACTCGACCCGACCCGACTGGTTTCAATCAGGCTAGAGTTGGGCCCGGTCGGTCGGAGCAGATTTATCTTGTTGAATCGGCCCCAACTGGTATCCGACTGTCTCTCGACTGGCAAAATATGTGTCGCGAGGCACTGAAAACTGAGCCGATCGGAATGACAACCAGTCGAGTCGGCTCTGTCTGCGCCGGGCATAATACTCATTAGTTGTCTTGGGTGACGAACTAATGTGATGAAATTTTTTTTCAAATGTAAACTTTAGAATGGGTGGTGCAGTGAGTGCGGGCGTTGACAACGACCACCTCGTGGACAACTTGAAGGATGCAGACTACGTCAAGTCAAACCTGGTGGAGAATGTCTTCAGAGCTGTGGACAGAGGAGCCTACTACCTACCTGGTGAGTCATATTGGTAGTCTACTTACATGATAACATGGCATTTGAAAGCTGAACAGAATACAAAATTACCTCCAAAACAATGAAAAAACTGTGCTGAATTCGCGTGCCTTCTTGATCCAGGTTACGGGTCTTTGTTCTTACGCAAGATCCATCCGCGACGGTCTTTGTTCTTACGCCGGATTCATCCGCGACATGTTATAGCTTAGTCTTCTTGAGCTGATGGGTCGAATTACGGCTAGCAGTAGCACCACCACTGCGATCAAAATTACCAATATTTTGCGTAGTTTTTTTCAGTATTTTGGGGCTCAATTTGTTTTCTGTTCAGCTTTCAAACGCCATGCAATCATGTAAGTAGAATATCAAAACATTTAAAAATGGTGCAAATTACCAAAATACGTATTTTGAGCCACTTTTTGAATGCACTGGCTTATCAGCTCGATCATACAGATATCCATCAGATGTCTCCCAGGGAGTGTCGACCTAACTTTGTGTGCACATGTCCGTCGACAATATCGTTCAAATGACTAGCAATTTCGTGCATCCTGTTAAATTTTCGACTGCGAAACGAAGTAACGAACCAAGAATTTCTCCAAAATAACCACTCATAATGTAAACAATATTGATTCCCCCATTTTTAGCTCATCCGGCCCGAAGGGCCCGATGAGCTTATGCCATGCCGTTGCGTCCGTCCGTCCGTCCGTCCGTCCGTCCGTCCGTCCGTCCGTCCGTCCGTCCGTCCGTCCGTCCGTCCGTCCGTCCGTCCGTCCGTCCGTCCGTCCGTCCGTCCGTCCGTCCGTCCGTCCGTCCGTCCGTCCGTCCGTCCGTCCGTCCACAGTTTTCAAAATGCTTCTTCTTCATTATTTTTCAACCGATTTTGATTCTGATTGTTTCATAAGATAGGGCTAGGAGGGGGAAACTTCTACACAGAATCGTGAAATTCATTATCTATGGTAATTTATGCAAATTTATTCGAAATCACAAAAAATGCTTCTTCTCCTTCATTTCTCGACCGATTTTGATTTGGTTTGCTTTATCTGGTAGAGCTAACTTTGGTACACTAAACTTCTACACAGAATTTTGAAATTTTTCTCCATTCATTAATTATGGTAATTTTTAATTTTAAAATTTTTTTTAAATTTTATTTATTTATTTTTTTATTTTTTATTTTTTAAATTTTATTTATTATTTTTGTTTTATTTATTTTTTTTTTATTGTTTTTTTTTTATTTATTTTTTTTATTTATTTATTTATTTATTTATTTATTTTTTATTGATTTTTGTTTTTATTTTAATTAATTTATTTATTATTATTATTATTATTATTTTTATTTTTATTTTTTTTTCCCATGTCCCTTCCGGGGCATCAAATTTATATTTTTTTCACTCTAATTTTTTTTAATTTTATTTTTATGTCCCTTCCAGGGCATCAAATTTTTATTTTTTGACCAGTTGAAAAGTGTACCACATGAAATTTGCGATATTTGATGTTGCGAGATGGCGGATGAGCGCTACGTCATTGACGTTCTGGTTTATTTAAATTTCACTACTTAATGGACTGTCAAACATACACATTTTCAATTATTACTGGAGAAAATGGGTCGGCAAAATCTTCCGAGATTTTCTACCGAGAAAATGTAATTCTCGGAACCGGATCGTTCCCGTCTCGGAAGCGATTACCGCCGGGAAATAGGATCGTTCCCGGATCAGATAACAGCATTAATGATGATAATGGTGATAATGTTGATGACTGATGATGATGTGGATGAGGTGGAGTAGGATGATGAGGAAGTTGTAGATGATAATGATGATGATGATGATGATGACAACGACGACGAGGACGACGATAGTGATTATGATAAAAGTGATGATGATGATGATGACTGATGATGATGTGGAGGAGGTGGAGTAAGATGATGAGGAAGTTGTGGATGATGATGATGATGAGGAGCAAGTTGTAGGTGATGATGATGATGATGATGATAAAGGTGACGATGATGATGATTATGGTGATGGGGAACATTTAGAATTTTACGTAAGAGACAATTAACTGTTATTAAATGTTAATTGTAATATTGTCATGAATATTGTCATGTTAAATTTCAAATTAAGTAACTGTACAAGTTGAAATGTGTAACTTGTTAGGGCTCACTTTGTCTGAACATCACTAGTGATTTTGTTTTTAGTCCTGGCCCTCTTTTAACTGCCTTTTTAGTTTTTACTCCCCTTTTCCAATGTTTAACCCGTTGAAGACTGGTCCCGAAAATATTCGGGTAGGAGTCTATGCAGAATGCATGTTATAGCAAAATCAGTCCGTCCTCAACGGGTTAATCTTCCATCAGTTTTTTAATGTTGTTACTGTTTTGTAATTGGTGTACTCTTTTTAATTATTGGCCAAATAAATATTAATGTACATCTTTAGATCATACATTGCACAAAATGAGTTAACTAGAAATGTCCATCAATGAACATGTAGAATGCAATAAATGCCTTTATTATAAATACATACGTATGACTATGAGCTGTCAGTTTTCCCATTTAATTTATTCCATATTATGTGTTTACTCAAAATGTGTAAGTACTGTACATAATGTACAAGTGTACCATTCCTTGTACATTAAACATGTCCACATGCGATAATTTGTTTGCTCTTTACCTGTTCTTGACAACATTAGTCACATCAATGTACGTGTTTTACATGATGTACATTGTACTTAGTTTGTCAGGCAAAGCACATGCAATGTGCACACTGTGTGCATGCATGAGGCCAAACATTGCATAATTTGTTGTTGCATTGGTGAAAATTGAGAACGCAGACAGAAATAGCTGCTGCACGGCGAGCACTTAAATTGCAGTTACTACGGCAATCTGTCCAATGTGTCTCACTCATGGCCATACAAAATAAGTCATGAAATGCACTAAATTGAAGCCTCAAACTGAGCCAGTTACGCTGATATTTAGTTTCACAATGCGATCAAAATAAAAGGAGGTAGATGGAAAAAAAGAATCTGTTGTGATAAAAAAAAAAATCTACTCTGCTGCATTCATGATTATTCACCAAAGAATTGATAAGGATTGCTATTTTTTGTTATTTCCTCATTTTCTCTTCATTCTTATCCTCTTCTCCTACTCCCCCTCCTCCTCCCCTTCTCTTCCCTACCCCTCCTCCTCCTCCTCCTTCTCCTTCTCCTTCTCCTTTTCCTCCTCCTCCTCCCCCTCCTCCTCTCCCCTCCTCCTCTCCCCACCTCTTCCTCCTCTTCCTCCTCCTCCTCTCCCCTCCTCCTCCTCTTCCTCCTCCTCCTCCTCTTCTTCCTCCTCCTCCTCCTCTTCTTCCTCATATTCCTCCTCTTCCTCCTCTTCCTCCTCCTCCTCCTTCTCCTCCTCCTCCTCCTTCTCCTCCTCCTCCTCCTCTTCTTCCAATTTATCTTCCTTCTCCTCTCCCTCCTCTTCCTCCTTTTCCTCCTCCTCCTCCCCCTCCTCCTCTCCCCACCTCTTCCTCCTCTTCCTCCTCCTCTCCCCTCCTCCTCCCCTTCTTCCTCCTCCTCCTCTTCTTCCTTCCTCCTCCTCCTCCTCTTCTTCCTCCTCCTCCTCTTCTTCCTCATATTCCTCCTCTTCCTCCTCCTCCTTCTCCTCCTCCTCCTCCTTCTCCTCCTCCTCCTCCTCCTCTTCCTCTTCCAATTTATCTTCCTTCTCCTCTCCCTCCTCTTCCTCCTCTTCTTCCTCCTCTCTTCCTCTTCCTCTTGTTTTTCTTCCTCCATCTTCCATGTATCCTCCTTTTCCTCCTACTCCCCTCCTCCTCCTCCACCACCTCCTCTCCTCCTCCTCCTCACTCCTCCTCCTCCTCTTCACTCCTCCTCCTCCTCTTCTTCCAATTCCTCTTCCTCCTCCCCCCTCCTCCCCCTCCTCCACCCTCTTCCTCTCCCCTCCTCCTCCTCCCCCTCCTCCTCCTCCCCTCCTCCTCCTCCCCCTCCTCCCCTCCTCCTCCTCCCCCTCCTCCTCCCCTCCTCCTCCCCCTCCTCCTCCCCTCCTCCTCCTCCTCCTCTCCCTCCTCTCCTCCTCTTCCTCCTCCTCCTCTCCCTCCTCTCCCTCCTCTTCCTCCTCCTCTCCTCTTCCTCCTCCTCCTCCACCACCTCCTCCTCCTCCTCCTCCTCACTCCTCCTCCTCCTCTTCACTCCTCCTCCTCCTCCTCTTCTTCCAATTCCTCTTCCTCCTCCCCCCTCCTCCCCCCTCCTCCACCCTCTTCCTCTCCCCTCCTCCTCCTCCCCCTCCTCCTCCCCTCCTCCTCCTCCCCCTCCTCCTCCCCTCCTCCTCCCCCTCCTCCTCCCCCTCCTCCTCCTCCTCCTCTCCCTCCTCTCCCTCCTCTTCCTCCTCTCCTCTCCCTCCTCTTCCTCCGCTTCCTCCTCCTCTCCCTCCTCTCCCTCCTCTTCCTCCTCCTCCTCTCCCTCCTCTCCCTCCTCTTCCTCCTCCTCTTCTTCCTCCTCTCTTCCTCTTCCTCCCCTTGTTTCTCTTCCTCCATCTTCCATGTATCCTCATGGAAATGTCAACATTAATCCCCTTTTTGTCTTTCTCTTCCTCTTCCTTCATTCTGATATGTTGTCCTAAAATGACCATTAATTATTCAGTATTTAATATACTGTCATGCATTACATGTGAAAGCAACTTTGCGTTTGTACTGGTCAGTTGTGAAATGAAGTTCATCTCCTTCTGTAAATATTGGTTTCCGACCTGTACTTGTGCATTGTAGTTCTAAGACAAACAGCTTTAACAGCTTTAAGTACAGGAGCTTCAAGTACATGCATAGATACATAAATGTACATTGACTTTGAGTGTGTACTGGTACATGTACATTCATTATAATGAAATGATACCTCTGGGAAGTTCTAACGCTTTAGATTATGCTGAAGAGGGTGCATGCTTACAAAGTGATGTTCCTTATTAATTCAAACTTTCAAGAATTATTTTTACAGCTTTATATATTTGGTTCTTATATTAGATTGTTAAATTTAATTGAGCTGACTTTCAGACAGGTATTATTACAACATTTTCACAGTTAGGTACAATTATATTGTGAATTGATTGATCTTTATCATCACAATCAGCAAAACATTTTATCATAAAAATGCATTTATTTTGTATAATATATCTATTCGAGTGGTCAGGGCAAATGCCCAAAAGAGCATAAAACCATCTACAGGGTGGCCCAGAAAGGATGCAACACCTACGATCGTTAATTTCATCAACACCATCGACCAAATGTCATTGTTTTTTGTTTGATCGGGTAGAACATTCTTTTTCCAACAAAATGATAACATGAGCATTGATTTTGGGTAAGGCGTTTGGATCCTAGGGCCATATTTCTGAGGCAATGTCGTTTCCTAAATTTGCTACTTTTTCGTCTCCAGCGATCCTCTGAACAATGAGACATTCTCGGCCCATGGCCTGCATAGAATTAGCTGTACAGAAGAACCACAGGACTGCTCTCCCTTTGTAAGGAAGACAATGTGAGCCATTCTTATGTACAGCTAATTCTACGGCAGGCAGATCTTAGCATTCAGAGCCAATTAACCCAGATACCACATTCCCAGTGTACATGTATGTATGCATGTTTAGTGCATCTATATACAGTGGTGTAGGGTGGTACAACTGATTTGGGGCATGTGACTTAGGAGGAGGGGGGGGGGGGGGGCATACTCTTTATTTTTGTTTGTAGTCCCATGTTTTCAATTGTTTTTTTTTCTTTGAATTATAAGTTGGGGAACATTAAAAACCAATTGTCAGGGAATAAATTTGTAAAGTGGCACTGGCATAGTAGCGTGGTCCAACTTATTGCGGGCATGTGACTTTTTTTTTTTTTGGGGGGGGGGGGGGGGCGGCATACTCTGTATTTTTTATTTTTTTCCTTTTAAATTGTATGTATTTTTGGTCAAATTATTAGGGTACACATGCCTCCCCATGCCCCCCCCCCCCCAGTACACTACACCACTGCTATTTAACTAACTATGTAATTGCGAGTCATCCTCCTTGAATTCCTCCAGAATATAATTACATTTCTGTCAGCGATTGCTTGAACTTTGCTTTCGATCTGGTGCTCTGCCAGAGCTGCTAATATGGCCTGATACGAATTAATCATTATTACCACTTGAGGTTATTTAATAGCTGTAACATGTTTTCAAATTTATCCGAATTAATTGTTAGCAATTTATTTTGTGTGTTCACTTTCCAATTTACCAACATTTCAAGACTAGATTTGATTTCTGGTATTTTAACATCATGATCACTTCTCCATAGCTAACAACCAGCGAGTATTTCAGTGACCAGTCTTGAATGTGTTAAACAATAGTCTGTGTCCCACTGGGGACAATTATCCAGATAATTGAATTCTCCAGATAATTTGTAACATGTCTGTGGAGGGCAAGTAAAATATAATAAATTGTCTAGTTTGCTTGTCCGATCGGGCAACTACATACCGTAAAACTCCGTGTATAAGACACACTTTTTTTCCTTCTGAAAATTTTCAAAGTGGGGGGTGCGTCTTATACACAGGTACAGCCAAAAAAAAAAATAATAATAATTTGGGGGGGGGGGGGGACACCCTGTAGTCATGTTGAATGTGTATAACACATGGTTTAGGGTATGACAAGAACTTACAGTCAGTTGTAGCATTCAGCTAAATATACCTTTTTCTCACACAAAAAATATTGGTTACAGATGTAAAAATTGCAAGTTTATTGAGCAGTAATACTGCTGCTAATGAATATTCATACATTTGTGAGCAGCAGTACTAATTAAATATGCAATTTTCTAACCAGTGGTTATAAATTTTGCTTATAATTAAAGTTAGTTAGTAGTAAATTTAGAAAATTGCATTATATTTAGTCAGTATTGGTGCTCATGAATATTCATGAATATGAATATGAATATTTATGAGCACCAGTGTTACTGCTAAATAAATGTGCAATTTGTGTACTAACCAATATTTTTATGTGAGAAAATGATTTATGAATGCTACATTCAACATTAAGCTTTTGTCATGCCCTAGACCAGTGGTATACGCATTCCAACAGCACTTCAGGGTTAAAAAAAAACAAAACAGGGTGTCTCCCCCCCCCCCCCCCCCAAAAAAAAAAAGAAAAGTTTTTTGTTTTTGTTTGTTTGTTTGCTTTTTTTTGCTGTGAAAGTTGGGGGTGCGTTTTATACACGAGTGCGTCTTATACACGGAGTTTTACGGTACATGTAATTGTTCAACTATGATTTCATTATGTGTGAATCTCATCTAGAAGTAAGGTGGCAAGTAAATTTTATATTGGGGCAAGTAAAATTTCACAATTTATTATTTTACTTGCCCGAATGGGCCAGTACAGAAAAATGTTAGCGTGAAGGGTTTATGTACAAATTTAGTTGTGTAATTTGATAACAGTAGTCTGTGTCACACAGGGGACTATTATCCTGATAATTTAATTATCTAGATAATTTGTCGCCTGTCTGTCACCTGTTTGTTATACGTAGATGAAATATCTAGATAACTATTATCTAGATAATTGTGTGTATACCAGCTAATATATGTACATGAATGTGACCTTGTTCATACATTTTTGATGAACATTCCAAATATTTGTCTTGGCCAATATCTTACAACAATAAGGTTTGTGTACAGTACACTATGTACGTGTCTTCAACGTACATGTACACCACATAACAACCGTTATGTCACGGATATATAAGTTTCTCTGTTATTAGCTTAAATATTCAAATTTGCTTAAAAATATGAAATTCAGGATTTTTGTATTTCCTGAATAAAGGTACCTTAATCTACCTTCTGTGAAATTTTGATCGTCAGAAATCATGTTTAAATGTATTGGTTCATCGAATAAAAATTAACAGATTACAGCACTTGAATGGATACCGATCTTTGAAGTGGCCCATTTCTCCCTTATTTTAAAACTGCTTCAGCCATATTCCAAATCTTTTGCGCTCATTTTCTGAGGGTTTGGCTTGTCTGAATATGACAAATTATGTACCATTTTAAAGAGAATGAATTGAACAACTGTAATGTCATGTGAAAATCAGCATAATCATTTCCCCAGACTTATTGGTCGTTTTGTGGTGTAAGGTCACATATATCTGTTTGCGTACAGTGAAAAAAAATATGCGTGCTGGGCTCAGGGCGAATTGCCAAAAAGAGCCCCCGAAAATCATGGCCCTGTAAATTTACATACAATGTACATGGACATAGAGTTCAATGCAAAACAAATTTGAGAGCACTTGCTGTTTTCATGCAGGCAAGCTCTAAGAATTTCATACAGTGGCCTTGGGGCAACACTTTTTAGTATTATTTTCAACCATAACTGCATTAAAAATTGCTCTGACTACCGTAAATACCGGCGTAATCGCCGCATACTTTTTCCTCGAAAAAAACCTGCAAAGTCGGGGTGCGGCGTGTACGCGGAGATAGTCAAAATGTCACTCTTGACTGGCCTCAAAAAAACACATTTCAGCAGGTGTGGGACTATTGGTTGTATTGCACTGTATTGTGTGATAAAACATTAATATAGCCAAATTGTCTACGTTTACCCTGGCCTAGAATGGTTTCTCACCTTTTTTGCTGATATTTGCGAAATCTGATACGTTTTTAACTTCAAAGTTACGAAACAAATGCACACTGCATTGCATTTGCACGTACGTACGTACATCACAGTACCTGGTTCTCTGTAGTACAGTGCAGTACAGTAGGGTTAAATTTCACGCACCGCGGATTTCATGCTAAAATTTGGCACATTTTCCCAGCCGATTTTCTGGTTTCCCGCCGTTATTCCCGCTTTTTTTGTAGCCAGTTTTCCTAGCGCACTTTTCTCCCACATTTTTTTTTTTCAATTTCAATGCCCAAAGTCGGCATGCGGCGTTTACGCGGATGCGGCGATTGCGCTGGTATTTACGGTAGTAATTTGCATTTTATGAGAATTTATTGAACAAAGATATATATTTTTTCTGAACTTGTTGTAAGAATGGACTTCTAAAAAAAAAGAATATTATTTTTGGGTGTTGGTTCCCCAATAAACTAGATGCATATTTAGAATGTTATTTAACTTCTATTGGTTTGTTTACTGTTGCTATGTCAGGTCATAAGGTCAGTGCATACAAGGACCTCACCTGGAAGCATGGCAACATCCCCCTCTCTTTGACCATTTATTTCATTCTCAAGAAATACATTTACTAATAAGTAATTTGTTTTCTATTTTCTGTTGCTATGTCAGGTCATAAAGACAATGCATACAAGGACCTCGCCTGGAAGCATGGCAACATCCACCTCTCAGCGCCATGCATCTATTCCGAGGTGATGGAGGCTCTAAAGCTGGAGCCAGGACTATCGTTTCTCAACCTGGGAAGCGGCACTGGGTACCTTAGCACAATGGTTGGCCTTGTCATCGGTGAGTCATTCGATTTGATTTGATTTGATCTGATTTGATTTGATTTGGTTTGTTTTGATTTGTTTTGATTTTAATATAATTGATTGATTGCTGAAGGCCCTAGAGCAAGGACTGTTGTTTCTCAACCTGGGAAGTGGCACTGGGTACCTCAGCACAATGGTTTGATTTTATTTTATTTGATTTACCATGATTTAGATTGATTTGATTTGATTTTAATATATTTGATTGATTTGATTTGTTTGATTTGAATATTATTTGATTTATTGCGGAAGGCCCTAAAGCTCGAGCAAGGACTGTCATTTCTCAACCTGGGAAGCAGCACTGGGTACCTCAGCACAATGGTTGGCCTTGTCATCAGTGAGTCATTCGATTTGATTTGATCTGATTTGATTTGGTTTGATTTGATTTGATTGATGATGGCCCTAAATCTAGAGCATGCAAGGACTTTCGTTTCTCAACCTGGGAAGGGGCACTGGGTACCTCAGCACAATGGTTGGCCAATGTGTCATCGGTGAGTCTATGATTTGATTTGATCTGATTTGATTTGATTTGGTTTGTTTTGATTTGTTTTGATTTTAATATATTTGATTGATTGCTGAAGGCCCTAAAGCTAGAGCAAGGACTGTTTTTCACTCTGGAAAGCGGCAATTTGTACCTCAGCACAATGGTGGGCTTGGTCATTGTAGAGTCTGTCATTTGATTTGATTTGGTTTGATTTGATTTGATTTGATTTGAATATACTTGATTGACTGATGGAAGCCCTAAAGCTTGAGTCTGGACTGTTGTTTTTAACCCCGGGAAGCGGCACTTGGTACCTCTCAGCACAATGGTGAGAGTGGTCATTTGATTTGATCTTACTTGATTTAGATTGATTAGATTTCTTTTGATTTGGTTTGGTTTGATTTGATTTGAATATATTTGATTGAGTGCTGAAGGCCCAAGAGCTCGAGCCTGGACTGTTGTTTCTAAACCTGGGAAGGGGCACTGGGTACCTTAGTACTATGGTGGGCTTGGTCATCTGTGAGTCTACATGTAGATCATTAATTTAAATTTTGCTTAATTTGAAATAAATTTAATGAAACCTGGGCTTGGAAAACTATGGGCCGTGTAAGATAACTGCAAGTAATACAAAAACAGCCAGTGTCTAATGTTTAGAAGCACACTATTTATCTTATTTAGGTGCTGCATATAATTCTTAATTAATTGTTTATTCTTTCACTTTTCATTTCTTTCTACAAAGGTGCAAGCGGAATCAACCACGGCATCGAGATCCACCAGGACGTCATCGACTACGCCACCGAGAGACTCCGCATTTTCCTCCGCCGATCACCTTCCATCGACCTGTACGAATTCTGCGAACCTGTCTTTATACAGGGTATGTACCCCTCATTTATTCTCTTTCTTTAACCTCTACCTTGCCAGGGAGATTTAACAGCTCAATGGGAGTTGCATGTATTGTGTGGTGCCAATTTGCGACACCCGGCCCTCAAGGTGTTGAAGGGGACCACCACACAAAGAACAATGTCACAGGCTTATATGTTTTGGTACCATTGTTAAATAATGCAGATGCCCATCACTTTGCAAAGGGTTGTGTTTTCTATAATCAATACAATTAAACACTAACACTTATGGAACCAACTTGGCCTCATAGTTCCTTATGCGCCTAACGTCTGCATGTGCAGCAATTCTATACACGCGTACCTGTTTGGAGACAATAGAACCACAGAAAATGCGTAAATCCTGGACAAAAGTCTTCTTCGGCAGGCCCATGAACACATAATTCAGTACAGAAAACCTACTTTTCTAAACTTGTTGCTGAAATGGACTACTAAAACTACTACCTTTAATTTACATGATTATTATTTTTTAGCTGTTGGTTCCCTTTAAATGTTCTTGTAATTTAACCCATTGCCTACAAGAGCCTGCTGTGTCGTGTATTACATGTAGCTCTATTTGGATTGCACAATCTAGTAGGGAACGGGTTGAGTGGAATGTAGTCAGTTACTATTTAGGAGCCTCCAAAGGTCAAACAGTCCATTTATCAATCAAACTAGAAGTATCTAAATCCTAATTGTGCTATATATATACAGTATTTATATAGGGTAGGAATTACAGAAACTAAATCACACTTCTTTATTTTCTTAATGCCAAATGGTCATAATTACTCCATATCGTGCATGTCATCCTAATGTATACATGTTATTTGATTTGATTTGAATTGATTTACATCCCATCACATGACAGGTAACTGTCTCCTGCTCAGCTCGGGAGGGCGGTGTTACGATCGAGTCTACTGCGGAGCCGCGTGCCCTCCGGAGCACGAGAATTACATGAAGAACCTACTCAAGCTGGGCGGAATCCTTGTGATGCCGCTAGAGGACCAGGTACGTCTAACATATTGTATGACTATAGTCCAAGCCTCCACACTAATGTTTTTCTCTACTGGCTCGTATGAGCAAGTAAAATCATAAATGTTCAAATTTTACTTGCCCAAACAGAAAATTTACTTGATCCGCTAACTTTTGAATGAAATTTAAACTTAAATAGATTGCTCTTGTAGTTGAGTAGAAATAAAAGTTGCCCAATCGGGCAAACCAAACATAATCATTTATGAAGTTTTACTTGCCCTACATCCATTTTTACTTACCCTGGGCAAGCGGGCTAGTGCTAGTGACGAGCCCTGACTATACATTGTAGTTACCATGGTAACCAATGTGAACAAAAACCTTAGTCAAATTTTTGTAATTTTCTGCCAATCCAGCCTCAAAATGATTAGTTGTTTCCTTGTTGGTCCCATGCCCAGTCATTAAAATAAAACCAAGAATTTGTTTTTGTTGGCTTAAAACAGGACTCAAGAGGTCCCCAAATAAAATGAAACATTTTAAACATTATTATGTTAGATTTGGATACTTACAAAATACAATTGGACGTGATTATAGCCAAAAGTTCACTGTTTTGGGTAAATTGTTAAGTTCCCTCATATGGGAATTAATGCCCACTGTATTATCTCCCCCCAACAATAATGGTAGATCCTGGCTAGACAATACTGCCTTCATTTTGTATACACACGTAGCTTTCAATAAAAGTTTAATTATTAACCCATTCCCTACGAGTTTATGAAATCCCCATAGACTTTGTACACAACCCACTCGGTTCCCGTTGTCAAGGGGTTAACTGACCAGGTCAAAGGGAATACAGTGAATCTTTAGCTTTTTATTCATTAATTTTTATTTTAATGAAATTGACCTTGCTTTTGGTCTCAATAGAGAAATTGTATTGATTTGTACAATAGTATGGACAACTTGCTCATTGATAATTAATGTTAAAGGGGTAGTTCAGTTTTGGTATAGAGGGCGCTGCACAAAATATTTTTTTATGAGATAATGAAAAACCGAGTGTAAAATTTGAAAGAGCATACAATTTTAATGGCAGAAACAACCTTATTTTATCAAAATCGGTTCAGAAACGGCTGAAATATCAATAAATATATCCGACCGTAATAAATCTGGGGCCTGGGGCCCAGATTTATTCAATGATTTTTTTTTAAATTGAAAAAATGCTTGTACACTTTTTCAAAAATGTTGTTTTAAAATTTTAAAATAGTTGTTGATGATCTCTCTATTCAATCATTATTTCAACAAAACATCACATGCATAATTTTGTATGAAAAATGGTTGAAACCAATGCTTTTTTTAGAGAGCGCCCTCTTGTGTTTTAATGGCTCTATTTGAATGATAACAGGCTTTTTACTTAGTCGTTTGTAATTTTGTATACCTTTCGAGCATGGTGGAGTTATAACTATTAGTTTGTAATGTTATTGTGCAGGTTTTGGTAACTAAAGCTCAGCCTTACCAAAACTGTACTACCCCTTTAATTATGTGATACAATACTTGCAGACCTTCTATGTCACATACATGTGCATGTTTATTAAAATTATTGAAATATATTTTATGCTCCGTTTTTATTGTGCAATAAAAACAAACTATGATGTTTAACCACTTGTAAAATGGTTTGAAATTTAATTTTGCTTTTCTCGAAATTGTGTTTTTTATGTAATTATTAATTTGCAGCTGAAACAAATACCAAATGAAGTATCAGCTTTCGTATTCATTCAGCATTAATTATAATTGGCATTATGTTCAAAGACCTATCGAAGCTCAACCTGCCATTGTTCATTTTTGCATGAAGATTTTATTAGGTTCACGGCAAAATGAGAAAGGAGATTTATGAATTGCTGTCAAAAGGGTTTCACCAATTTAATGAAATAGCTTTTATCTAATTCCAGCATCCACACTAACTTTTTTCTCTGCTGGTCCTTTTAAAAAATGATCACATCTGGGCCCCTTTGCAGAAAGAGATGCAATCGATTGTATTTCAATGTTGCATTTAATTGATCATGTGACTAAATGGGGGAAATCTGAGTGGTTCAAATGTGATATTTTCTGATTGCAATTATAATTGCAACTTTACAATCCATTGCATCTCTTCCTGCTAACGGGGCCCATATCTGATAACTGCCTATTACAGACCCACAGTTGCCCAGTAAACTATTTACAAAATCTAGTAACCATGCACTCCATATCTACCTGTTTGCACAGGCCAGTTTGCACAGGCCAATCAATATCATCCTTTCATTTTTTTTTTGCCACGTGTACTGTAAAAAAGACAAGTTCTCAATTTCATATATTTTTGACAACCTAATCCATTAACATAAATATTTTCATACATCTTCTTTGATGCTGGCCTGCCATTCAAAGCTGGTTCAAATCACTTGCACAGGCCAGTACATTTGGGGAAAAAATTAAACTCCTTCAATTTTTTGCTGCGTTTTTTTTCCTTTCTTTTTTTTGGTGCTAAGTTCTAAATTTCATTTTTTGCCCTGTGTACGTAGGAAAGTCCATAACTTCAAGTTTATGACATGTTTCATCAACCTAATCCATTGATATAAACCTTTTTGCATCTTGTTTGCTGCCGGCCCGTCCGTTCATAGCTGGTCCAAATCACTCGCTCAGGCCAGTACACATGGGAAAGCAAAAACTCCTTTTTTGCTGCGTCGTTTTTTTGTTTTTTTGTGCTAAGTTCTTAATTACAGTAGGCAAGTCCATAACTTCAAGTTTATGACATGTTTCATCCATCTAATCCATTAATATCAATCTTTTATACATCTTGTTTGCTACCGGCCCATCCACGATTGCTGGTCCAAATCACTCGCTCGGGCCAGTACACATGGTAAAGCAAAAACCACACTTTTTTTTTGTCAAAGACAAGTTCTTTTTTTGTTCTCCTGTGTACAAAAGACTACTTGTAGTTCTTAATCTATTTTTCATCGACCTAATCCATTAATATAAATCTTTTATACATCTTGTTTGCTACCGGCCCATCCACGATAGCTGGTCCAAATCACTCGCTCAGGCCAGTACACGTGGGAAAGCAAAAACCTCCTCTCGGTCTCGTTTGCAACGTTGCAAGAGCCAGCGCGGAGCGAGGTCAGCAAATTGGCAGCAGTCGAGCTTCGTAAGTCTTTCATTGTCAGTTTAAGAGCAGTGATACAACGTAACCACGGTGATGAGTTTTGCAAATTGGGATTGAGGTATGGAGAATTGTTTATGTGTCAAATACTGAGCACTGCATCTTTATCGGCCAGAAGTTCTGGATGTGAACAATTTTATGTATGCAGCTACTTTTCAGATAATTGCAAATTGGTCAGAAACTGTAGATATTACTCATAATTACTTCCTCAGTCACTGGGTTTCTTTTCAAATAATACATCATTTGTGTCAAATGCCTATAGTGGGAAAATAAATATATGAAGACTAATTCATCAAATAAAATATTTGTATTATTATTATGAACAGGAATTACATGGTGCTGCTAAAAAAATATTAAAACCTAAACTAAAAGCCATTATAGATATGAGCAAAGTGAATTTGACACATGACATTGTTTATACCTCACTCCCAGTTTTAAAAAAATGTCCTCTACATCTTATGTCATTGTTGCTTGAACTAGTGCATATCACAACTACCAGTTGCACGTTAATTCTTATACTTTCATTTTGTTTATCTCCTAAGAATATAAGCTTTGGAATAAAACTGCAAGAGAAATGTTTACGAGTGTACTAGTTGCACAGAAATTGAGCCATAAACAAAAGAAAATAAGATCATACTTATCATGTTTTGTCAAAATGTGTGGCATAAAAATTCAAAGAATTCAGTGTGGCCAAAAGCAACTTGAGGCGTTGAAATGCACTTTATGAAGTCAATAACAACAGGAGATGCGAAGGGCTTTATCATTATTTTGCTTTGTTTCACAATATGGATGCTTGCTTTTTAGCCATTTTTGTGTGTATCTGCATATATTTTCCCCCCTCTTGGTTGATGGATGATTGGTGCGGCTATCCCCTCAATCAGTTGGTCCAAATTAGGCGCACAGACCAGAGCTCGTGGGTCACAAAGAACCTGAAGGCCGTGTCCTTTGCCCCGCTTATACTGCCCTCTGTGGCCGAGGGCGAGACATTAGAAGCCTTTCAACCACGTAAGTTTTTATCAAAGAGTCGTTGGAAAATCTCTTTGTTAATTAATTTTACAGTTTCAAAGCTTCCCCCCGGAGTAGAATGTATTTTCTGTTCACGTGTGATGTTTAACTAGACTTGGGATGTTTCGCTGTAATGTCTGTAATTTCCCCATTTAAAGCATGTATGTGTGAGTAAGTTATGAGATGGTTTGTTTGTTCGTGTCTCCTGTAGATCAATCTAGAATTCAAATTCAATTCTTAATCTTAAAGGGACTTTATTAGTAACATTGTCCAAATCCTCCAAATCCAATTGGAATTCTAGCGGTTCCCTCATACCTCGTCGTATTCGTATTAACAATAAATTCATGGGACAGGTTTTGGTTTTTCAAATTTCCCTTTCGTTAAAAAGATATTTACGATTGAAGTGTTCAGATGTTAAATTATCCACTGGGCCGCGAAAAGTGAGTGCAAAGTGAGTGCAATGAGTTAGTGAATATCACTTTGCATTTGTGCTCATTACTCGGCCATATAACGTCCATTTAACTTGAAATTTTCACACAACACCCAGTGGACATATGAGATAACAACAATATACATTGTATCAACCACTCATCGCTTTATGCACATGCCAACAAAGTTAGTAGATCCCTTTAAGGAGTAGTTGCTACAACCGGCCGCGTCAAAAAGACACTGCCCAGGGGTGCGAGATAAGACTCTTGTAGTGTGCCCCAACGGAAAGAAGTAAACAGCAAAATGGAGAAGTAAAAGAAGAATATGATTAATCTAAATAATAAATAATAAAAACGATAATAGTAATTATAATCATGATAATAGAGACAAATAAGAAATTCAGTGAGTACTATTATAATTGGCAAGAGATGGTGAAAAGGCTGTTTGTTTTTGTGGAATTACATGTAGCTATGTTCATACATGTATACAAGAATTTGTGAAAACTTCCGTTAGGAGCAATGAATGTCTGTGTGTGTTCATTATTTAATAGTATGTGTGACTATAGGGATGTCCGATAGTTTCTTGAAGTATGTTTGTGATTGTACATGTAAATGTGTGAGTAACAGCTGGTCCATAAAATGTGTTTGTCAGTGATTTTTGACCAGCTTTTCTCCCATTTTAGTTTTGCTTATTGTGCATCATGAGTTTGCATTATAAATTACTTATTTTGTCATATCCTCAAATCTGTCAATAGATACATTCAAATATACGTTCAAATATGGGTTTGATTTCCTGGTTTTACATTTGACACTGCAGTCAAACCTGTTTGTTGGCTGAAAACTTGTAAACATCATCTATTGAAATTTAAGCTCTATAGCATTAATAAATTGGCCATATTTGCACAATTTTTGACAGACATATTCTTGTAAGTCTATTAGATTTCACTTCATTTCAGTGAATCTTAAAATCTGAGCCTGCATGACCTAGAACTTTTAAGAGTGTTACTGCCTTTGAACAGGCTCACAATTTAGCTCACAACCCCCCCCCCCCCCCCCCTCTAACAAAAAAGAAGGACAAATGAAGATGATAAAGGACAGACGTTTACCTTTTGATAATTTATAAGCATGAAAATTGATAATCTTATATTTAATAAAAATTAAAATGGTATTTTGACGTCCGTATAGAGTCAATACCCCTCTACCCCCCAACTTTTAAAGGTATGTTAACTATAATAATAGGTCCTTACATATATATGATGTAATATAATTCTTTGTAAAATATTAATAAGAATAAGAAATAAGATATCTACCAACAATTAAATGGCTTGTTAATAATACCTTTTTCCCATTCTTTCCTCGTTTTTCTGCAGCCGATGTCCAGCCTCGTGTTCTGCAGGATGTGTGCCGGGTGCACATACGCAGCCACCTGCGCGGCATCGTGGAGAGGGAACACCCCCGCAAGGCCCGAACCAAACCCCAGCGTCGCCCTCGCTCCCAGCCAAATCCGCCGAACGTCTCGCACAACTGCATCATGATCCGCAGCGTCAACAACATGCTGGAGCTAGCGGGGGAGCTGATGGTGGACGGGGATGAGGAGGAGGAGGAGGAGGAGGAGGTGGAAGATGCGATGGAGGAGGGAGAAGGGGAGCAAGGCCCCTGGAGCAGACGCAGGGATGCGCCCCCAAACCCCCAGGAGGAGGAGGGCGAGGCGGCCACGCGGAGGAGCCGCAACAGAGCACGGTTCGAACGCTTCATGACAAACGCGGCCATCTTCACCCGCCACATGGGCAGCCGGCGGGAGGCGGACGGGGCCTCCAATGATGCAGAGCACGAGAGGGATTCATCGTCGGAGACGAGAAACAGAGGAGGCAGGAGGACGGAGCAGAGGGACGAATCAGACGAGAGGCCGACCAGGCACAGGAGATCATCTGGAGGGCAGAGAGAGCAGGGAGAGGCGGCGAGAGACTCTGATGACAGTGATGATGACAGCCAGAGAAGTGAGACGAGAGAAGCGGCCTTTGGTTTCAGCATCAAACGGGCCTTCAGGAACCCCTTCCCCAAGGAGCGGAAGCGGCAGCACAATCGGCGGAGCGAGAGCGAGCCGACGGAGAAGCAGCCAGGTAAGTCGAGCACCGTCCCCGAGGAAGACGAAGCAGGGTGCTCTGAGGTCACTATGGAACCGGAGGGGAGCGCAGAGCGTAAGAATGGTAAGTCCGGCAACGGGCTCAACGGCAAGTCGGGGGCAGCGTCCAATACCAATGGCTCAAAGACAACCGCGCAGGACAAGGCAAGCTTAGCGGAAGAGATGGAGGATGATTCCAAGGTGCAGGAAGTGTCTCAGGACGAGGCGATGGCCGCAGCCGACGACCACGACATGGATGCACTCATTGATGACGCTGATGATGACAGTGGTAATGAAGATGAGGACGATGATGATGATGATGTGATTGACTATGATGGCATCCTGAGCGATGGATCAAGTAGTGGCCTCTCGGATGACGGCATCTTCCACCGGCTCAAGAGAGAGCGGGAGGAGGAGGAGGAGGCGGATCGCTTGAAGGACAAGCCCATTGAGCCTAGCCACCTTTCAAACAAAATCCAACAACTACCATTGCCTAAGGCCCTAATAAACTTCCTTCTCTATCATAGAGACATCTCGGAGTAGATTTAAATCTGAAATGTTATGCTTGGTTGCTCCACTATAATCTTTTACATAATCGTGATACAATTCTCTCGTAGAGTAGCTTCAACGGTCATTATATCAGTTTGCAAAGTAAAGCATGCATCAGTAGTCTTCATCTTATTTCATTCATGAGCAGAATGATGCTATGTTGGGCAAAAGAGAGGAGGCTTGGGTGCATGCTACTGATAGATTTGCTTTTTTGGACATGGATGCTTTGAGGAACAGTATTGTTTATTTTTTAAGCCGCTCTGGTTGTGCATTTCAGTAAAACTTTGGGAAGAAGTGTTATCTGCATCATACGAATTAGCGACTCAATCTTTTGAATGCTAATGGTTTGCAAGATGGCTTTTAGAACTGGAGGAAGAAGTAATTTTGAATGGCTTCATGTGTATTGAATAGTGCTCTGGGATATAAAATGTGAGTATTAATTTGCTGAACCATCATTCTAAGTCATGCTTTTAACAGGTCATCATTTTAAAGCCTAAATTGACATTATTTTAGTAAAAGAGTGTTTTGCAAACAGGTCTTATGTATCCAAAATCATTGCTCTCAAAGTTTTCAATATTTGACCTCTCTTAATCTCTTCGGAATGTTCACACAGTCGCTATTATATTACTTGGTATAGAAATGGTGTAGTATATTTGCAACATAGAGGTGTTTACTCAAATTTCTTTTCTTTTTTCATTCTATATGAAACAGAATTATGTTTTGAAACTCATCTTGTGAACTTAAATGAAGTTTTATGAAACATTATTTATATATTAAACTCATAAGTTCAGAAAGAATGTCACAATATTAATTGCACCATTCCCCATGTTCACCATTTTGTATCTAATTCATTTTTCCACCAGTTAATTGTCATAATTCACATATTTTATCCATTTTTATATTGATTGATGCTATATTGTTATTTTATTAGTGAAGCAAACTCGTGGGCATTTTGTTTTCGGTATCGTTTGATAGGTATGTTTGAAAAACACAGTGAGGCAAATAGCGATTTGTAGTCTTTACTGACGTCAAATTTTTGTTCATATACTCTACATGGTACTTGCAGTGCTGCAAACTTTATTCTAGATACAGAGATTTATATATGGTTGGAAAACTATGTTTTCACATCGTGTTTATTTCACTTTTCGTACTACTATATGGTTCCATCTATGTTTGCCTCATATTATGTAATTGATTATGTTAAGTGTTAATGTGCCTACGCCTCATATTGTACATGTACAGTCAAACCAAGACCAACCCAGAGACACGATGTATGAAAAGTGATACAGTCAAACATGTCTTTAAAGGGACGTATTTACATTGTCCAAAACCCTCAAAATCCAATTGGAATTCTAGCAGTTCCCCCATACCTTGTTGTATTCGCATTAACAATAAAAGCATGGGACAGGTTTCGGTTTTTCAAATTTCCCTTTCGTTAACAAAATATTTACGATCGAAGTGTTCAGATGTTAAATTATCCACTGGATCGTCAAAACCGTGTACAAAGTGAGTGCAATGAGTTAATGAATATCAGTTTGCATTTTTGCTCATTACTCGGCCATATAACGTCCATTTAACTTGAAATGTTCACACAACACCCAGTAGACATATTAGATAACAATAATATACATTGTATCAACCCCTCAACCTTTGCACATGTAAGGGAGACATTCGAAAAATAAAAACCGATTTCATTCTTCTGTTACCATAAGGCAAACAACAAGGTAGAAGTCTTAGAGAAGTGTGAAAGCTCCAAGTGGTTTTGGTTGAATTTGACAAAGTTAATGGATCAATTTTCATAATCTGTATGTACAACCTGCATGTACATGATGTACAAATTGTAGACTCCAGTACATGGGAGATTATTTTTCTAAATTTAAAGGCAAAGTAATGTTTATGTCTTCTATTATTGAATAGAACTGTTTATTCAAATTGTTTGATTTTTTTCCTAGCAATTTCAAGTACTTGTGTAAATATTTGATTAATTTATAAATTCATAAGTTAAAGCACGTGAGTGTCACATTAACTCATTATCCACTTGGGGGTGTTTCACAAAGAGCCTAAGTTGAACTTAACTCTAAGTTGGACTTTAAAAAGTATGGAAAGCCATTGATTAGTTTCTTTGAAAATCGTTGTAAAAGTCCCTTTTCAAAAGCATGAAATGTTGATTCAAATCATTAATATTTTCTATTATCAAGGAGATTTCTTGACAACATTTATGAAAAGTCTAAAACTCTTGCTTTGTTGCTTTTGAATGTATTGTATTCCAAGGCTACAAATGGCTTTCCATAATAGTTAGGTCCAACTTAGAGTTAAGTTCAACTTAGAACCTTTGTGAAACACCCCCCATGGCACAGCCCTGTGCGCAATTCCAGTTTGACAATGCTGTAACTTTAAATTTTCATTACTTTGAAATCAGTTTTCAAATTGTATACTGTATATTAATGAATGCAACTTGAATTGCTTCAAAGAAACAGTGTCAATCATATTATTTGTGAAAATTATTAAACCTTTTGAAAAAATCCATGTTTGAACAAATTGTTTTGTTCGGGAAGAAGGGGCGGGGGGCGGCTGACCTTTTTGTTACTCCTTGTGATGAAAATAAATACTTTTTCATACATTGACATTCAAACCCTTGCTTCAGAAATAGTAACCTATGTTATTTCATCGTTTCAAACAAGTTATTTTTGTAATAAGTTTGAATTCAGCTCCTCTACTTCGTTGGATTGAAATCAAAGTTTAGTGGTCTCTATAGACAGGTGGTCGGTAGAGCAGATTTAAAGGGGACCACCAGGCAAAGAACAACACATAATTATGTGTTTTGGTACCGTATATCAAATAGATACCCAACATTTTGCAAAGGGTTGTGTAATTCATAAATAAAGCATTTAATTTCCACCACTTACGGAACCACTACTATTTCCTGGTTCCGTACGGGCCAAACACTTGCGAGTGCGCCAATGCTATTCACGCGTACGTTTGGAGACAATAGAATCCCGGACGATTCGTTCGCTCTGGAGTTTCGTACATGCAGATGCATGAACGCATGCTTTAGAATGCCGATGCGTTTTCTAATTATTTTTTTTCTTTCTAGAAACATATTTTTATGAACTTGTCGATGGAATGGAATACTAAAGATGTTACCTTTCATTTATAAGAATATTATTTTTGGGTAGTGGTACCCTTTAAAAGATGACCAGCTTTGACTAAATACCAACTAAGTTAATTCACAAGATATTTTGGAACTTTTTTGAACTGAATAACACCTAGAACTAAAGTTGTGGTTTATAATGGCATGTTGTTCCATCCTATCATAAATCATTTGATCGTATAAAATGTCTATGTATAAATGAATTGTACATAAACATTGTATGTATTAATACATTACGTTGTATGAATTTGTAGAGTTTATTATGTACAGTATGTTACAGTGAAACTGTACATAAAATAACATGTTTGAAAAGATTAATGAGTTGGAGAGATCTTGTAATGTGAAAGGAAAATTTATTTATGGAATTGATTACCTATATTTTGTAAATATATATATTATATTACTTGCAGTAAGAGGTTATCCCATGAACACCAGATATGATATTTCAAACAAAAATATGGAAATAATTCACTTTAATTATGGAATGCAAGACTTTTGTGAATATATATATTACTTGCAGTAAGAGGGTATCCCATAAACACCAGTTATGAAATGTTTTAAACAAATGTAAAGAATTCACTTTAACGGAAGACTGCGTTAATTAGTGAACTATTGGGACAGAAATCGTAGACTTTGATCTTCATATGAATGTACAGTCCATGTAGGCCACTCTAAGGCGTTAATGTGTCATACATAAAACTACATTTGTTTTAAAAATCAAAATTTGCCATCTATCATCAGAAATTATGTAATAATGCATATTTCAATTATATAATAATTGAATAGTAAAGATTAATGCTTCTGCTTTCTAATGGGATCTCAATCTGCAGTGTTACTACATGTATGGTTGATAGAGACAGTGTGGTTTGAGTAAATAATGTATGAAAATTAGTTTGTACAATCTTCTTTTTGCAAAGTTGGCAAATACCCATCGGGTTATAATTTTTTTTGAAAACTGAATGCAAGGGAATCCAGAAAAGAAAAGGGTTGATTTTGTGTATACCATGTATAACATGCTATGCATGAATCATCATCTTACCTTGTATGTCTGTAGGCTAGCACGGGTCTCAGCACACTATCACACAATATCCCTTTTTATGAATTTTATAGATCTACTTGTAAATGATTGATGGAAACAAATTAATAACTTCTTGAGCCAGATTTACGTATATTGAAGTCATGAAAATTGCAGCAATGTCTGACACGGTTTAATTCATAAATTATGTTCCTGTCATGTGGGATGTGTAACTAGTTTTCAATTTTCTTTATTTATGTGAATATGATATTATCGAGAGCTTATCATGCCCCAATTCCATCTTTTGCAAAATGCTCATGGTGCATCATGGCATATCTACATGTACAATGTACATGTATAGCTTTCTTGACTCCAATGGTCTTCATTTCGTACTATTTGTCCATGTTATGTGAATATTTATTTGAGTTATAATATTGCTATAAAGATTAGGTTTATTTCACTATCATGCAAACCCAGCACAGGTGTTTATCTTTTGTATTTAATTTGATGAAAGTATTATGAAACGCCATACTGTATCGATTGATTTAAAGATTCCCTTTGACAACATATAAAATCATGCCAGTATTCTATTTAACACCTACATGTAGCACTTCAAAGTATAGTGACTTTTGTTATAAAGAGCACCGATATGAGAATATGTAAATAACAAACCAAAATGTAGTTTTTGTGATCCCAATGTTAGTTTTCTTTATTAATTGTTGTTCTTGCAACCTTTATTTTTGTTTCATACCAAAGCAATTTCCCCTATAAAGAGAGTGTCTACTGCACATGTAGCATCTTCACATAGAGAAACATACATCAGGGCAAGAAATTAACCTTTCTACAATAGTGGATATGTCGGGCAAGTATGAGACATACATTTTGGAAGCCTGAACCCAGCTTTAGGTGGCCCCGAAATGTTAGAAAAACATTACAAATTCTGTATGTATTGGGTAGCCCAGTTGGGCAATTAATATTTGGCATGAATGAAGAAAGTTTCGTGATCTGAAGCTTATTTTTGTGGTCTTGGTCAGTACATAAAACATGTACAAGAAGAATTGCACTGGTCAGTCAAGTATATTGTACAAATTATACTAAATTCATTGATTGCTTGAATTTTTCTTGATGCATTGAATCATAACGGTGAATGGAATAACATCTTGTGTAGGCAAATCAATAAGTTAATTATATATTGTATGAAAAGATTTCTATTATTTTCCTTATTGGAATAATAAAACAGAAATATTAAATGTCATTTAAAAATACAATGATGGGTGTCTTACTGTTTTTATTCTGTTTTGTGTGTGACGTATTCTGGAAGGCAACAAAATGGAGTATACATGTACATAGCAAATTAGAGTTGCTAATGGCCCAGTCTCACTATAGCGTATCTCCTTCCTTTTCCTATTCGACCAAATTGCGGCGAATTGGTCAGTATCTAGCAAATTTAGAAAGTTCCATGATGTTCCATTCCGAACTTGGTCCACATCATTTCTTTTCCTGCCAGTATTCTGCTAGTCCCTAACAGATAGGAAACGGAAGGAGATACGCTTTAGTGGGACTAGGCCATGGGCGAAGATCTGTCATTGATACCCATTCATCAGGGGGGGGTGATCTATTCATTCATCCCCCCCTGATGAATAGGTATTACGTAAGTATCGACGATGGGGGAAGGGGATTAGTTGTACTGTAGTGCTTCCCCCACAAAAAATACAAGTGTGCGCATTGCTTTTCACAAAAATGCCGGTAAATGGCTCTTACGAGAAGGCTTTTTAATACTGGTATGTGTGACTGGGACACTACACACCACATAGTTTATTATTAGTATGAAAATTAAGCATTTGAAACTTTTAGTCACAATACAAATATTTAACTCCTAAATTTTTGGCTGTCATCTACAGCCATCATTGGCATTGTGACCCGATTTGACCTTCATGATGTAACGATTGATCATTGGGTCGCAGACAATCTACACTGAACAGAATGGGGGGGACACAATACAAGCTACCAAATGTCTATGACCTGTGATCAATCCTAACGTCACAAAGATCAAGTTGGGTCACAATGTAAATTTCAGAGGTAAATATTTGTATTGTGATCAAAAGTTTAAAACGCTAATTCTCAGAGAGAATTATAATTCACACAGCATGAAAGAAAACAGACACAAAGATCAAAATTGTACTTTTTTCATTGTTTTATGATGTTGTTTTATTGAAACATCATGGGTATTGCATGTCTAGTTTGAATGAACGAATGAATGAATGAATGACATCGAGGAAAAATATATGATTATATACATTACAAGGAGAGAAGAGTACTAAGTAATAAATAGAGCATCGTTCCTACTCACTCTACGTCGACAACAACAAATACATGTGGGACACAATTATGCACACGACAACTTTTCAGAATAATTGCAAAACATATATATTCTACCTGATTGAAAGCTAAATACATGATCATGTATCGGTGCTAGTGGCTTATGATGATATAGGGTTCATACCCTTACTTATATAAGTTAAATTCCATGACTTTCTGTGAAGTTCAAACAAAAATATTCACAGTTTTGGCAGTTATTGGCATCGAGGAAAGTGCTACAAACATATTTGAAAGAATATTGTTAATGTTTAGTTCCCTTCCAATGAACAATACCATGTCTGGACCTACAATGTACTAGGCAATGTACTTTGATTTATTTTAGGTTTATATTTGTAATTTTGCGCATCACAAAGAAATTATAAGTGTTCAAAGTAAATTAATGAATGTATTTAAAAGAAAAAAAGAAAAAATGCTTTTTGATGCAGTGGAACCCAGTTATAAAGTGCATCACAGTACCAAGAGGTTCTACTGTACACAGATACATCAGGGCCCTGTTGCAGGAAGAATTGCAATCGATTGTAATGTAAGTTACAATCATTTTTTTTGCATTTAGTCACATGATCTGACTTGCAATTAATAGTAACTTTACGATCAATTGCATCACTTTCTGCAACGATAAACAAATCTGTACTTCGATACATCAGATTTGGCAGCCTTCATCGCAATAACATTGGAATTTTGACAACAATTCAAAAAGTATGTACGATGACATTGAATAAAAACCTTTCATTGAATAGAAGTTCTAGTTTTGGCACATGACAATAAACATGTTTCTACACCTGATTGCATGATGTGAACTGCCAACATGTTTAACAAGATATGCATTTTGTCTAGATAGCTGTAACAAATTTCCAATCTGAATGACTGTATGTAACTAGGGCTACTTGCAAAATAGTACCATGGTTTGCAGTAAATAAATAAGTGTAGTTGAACACATACATGTACACTGTTTTTTGTTGTGGTTTTACTTCTATAAATGAAATGTATTAAATGTTAAGGATAATATAGCAAAATCCAAAACCCATTTTTATATTTTCAAAAATAAAAATTACTATCGGATAAAAACCAAATATTTTCTTTTTAATCGATACCTTACAAATGAAATACCAAGTTAAAATTTTGAAGATATGATTTAGTATCACACAATGTTCTTATTACTTTGAATGCTTTCCATCCAGCTGATTTAACCACAATTATCTCAAACTCATAAAAATGACTGAATTTTCCCCCCGCAAATAAACCCTTCAATGATATGAACCTCACAAATGAATCTATTTCATTTATCTAACATTAGAAGAAGAAAAATTCAGCATAAAAATCGTCTTTCTACCAAAAATAGGGGAAACAGTACTTGGTCTTACATGTCCCATTGTCCTGTCTTCATACATAATGTAATAACATACTACAATGTGTCCAACGAAAAACGGCACAGCACATTTAAATATTGCACTTCATTTTTTTGTTTTAAATACTTCCTACCATCAAAAAAATAAAAATATATACACATTCTGATGACGCAGTAACAAACATACACACTTATTATTCAGAAGAACAAAAGTACTTTATATATGATTCAGGGTATTATAGCACACCCAACAAGCTACTCATTCGCTAAACCTGATCAAATGTCCTCATGATTAATACAAAAATACTAACAATTATGCACTCCATCGAGATTTGAACTCAGTTGTATAAAATCAAAAATGTATTTTAACAGTTCTGAAAATACATCCAACTTTGAGTTGTGTAAAAAAAAAAAAATTACAACATAATTTTAACTACAATCCAAATAGAGGTGGCCTTGAAGAATGAAATAAAAATGTTCAGTACAAAGCTACATTGTCTTAAAACTTAAAATTTGAGGCTTTATAAGCATTAAAATGTCAGTTTCGAAAATGAAGAAAAAATTTGACTGCTTTATCAGAAGCTTCTTTTAATAACAATGCTAGAAATTAACTTTTTTTCTTCCTTGCGGTCCTGTTGGGCAGGTAAAAATCAAGATTTCCGTCATTTTTGTTTATTAATACCCGAATCCTGAATCTTGTGGCCCTAAACACAAATTATAATAATAATAAATATACTTGATTTATATAGTGCCTGATATGATTGATAATCATCTCTAAGCGCTTTACAATGATATTATTACCCTGGTCATAGGATACAATGCAAACCAGCACACATTGTGTGCACCATCTCCACTCCCTGGGGAGCATTCCTTCCAAGCGGCTCATGGGCATTAAGAAATCCATCACATTAAGGCTTTCACCTCCTACCAGGTCCCCATTTATACACCTGGGTAGAGAGCAGCAATTGTGGATAAATTGTCTTGCTGAAGGACAAATTAAACGAATGCTAGAAATTAACTTTTGTCCCTTTGCAGTCCTGTAGGGCAGGTAAAAATCAAGATTTCCATCAATTTATTGGCTGGGAAACCTGAATCTGAAACAGAGAAATACGTGACAAATTATCTCACAGTTTAGTTGTCCATTTGGGCAAGTAGAAACAGGCATGAAATGTTGGTAGCCCAGAGTTTAATTTTAGTAGCCCCGGGCCAATGGGCAAGTTTGAATTTCAATCACTACTTTAATCTTTGTTTCTCAAAAAGCTTGCAATCTCCTTTCAAATTGTGGTACTGAAGTGGACACATTATGTAGAACAAGACTTCAATAGTTGGGTTTAATATTACTTGTGCAAAAAATATTAAAAATGCACCAGAAATAGCAACTTTATCAACAAAAACAATATTTAAAACAATACAGTATTGCAATGATGTTGTACAAATTGTACAGCATCTCAGTAAACAAAATTGTCCTTTAAATAACAATTTACTAGGACCAACACAAATTATGATCTTCCGAGTATAGCATAAGTTTTGCACAACCCCTTAAAAGGCCTTACCCAAATACGGCAAAAGAATATGAAGCGTTTATTACCAAATATACAAATATTCAAGCATCTCGTGTAAAAAACAAAAACAAATGCTGACTACAAAATTTGGCGATAACATATAGTAGCGCAAGTAGTACTTCATATTTCACAAAATGATTGTGGCTCACAAAAATTAATTCCTTCGAATCTTGACACAAGCTGTTGACTTGATGAAACATTATTTCTTATATGTCCCATTGTCAACGGGATACAACAGAATTTTCTAGCGTTAATGCATTTAAACATTGCAAAATGATGATCAAAAGCTGGTAGTAAAACAGTACTCAAAACATAGACCGTCTTTTGTTGTCGCAAGTTGTCGCAACGGTTGACAGTCAGTAATTAATGCATTTTACAAAATATTGACTCAACTGATATCAAATATATCAACAACTCTATATGAATGTAGTACTATAGGATAGAGGCATTATTACTAATATATAGTGTAGCTCGACAGTAGTGGTAGTTATAAGTAGTAACGATCGGTAGTACTTCACATTTTACAAAATGATTGTGGCATATACGTACGTAACTTGACACAACACTGTTCAGGTAAAATTCATAAATACATGATTATATCAACAAACATCAGTATGATTATTATTAACTGAATACTATGAACACATTTTGGCTGACAAAAATGTAAATGCATGTATTGTAGTTGTAATGTATTGTATATAAATCAGTGATTATTCAAACTATGGAATTAGCGTAAGTCAAAAAGACACAGAAAATACTGTTTATGTCAAATAAATAACCACAGCTGAAATATTTACAGAGTATTATTTTCTAGCCATGCTTCAATCCATGCTTCTATAAAAGAATACAGAATTGCAGTCAGTGCATTTACTGTGATATTGTGATAAGATGCATTTTAATCTGAATAAGAAACCTAAGTTTCTAGTTTGACACCCTTTTCATGATTTACCTTTGTCTGATTTAAATTCAAGGTCCTGGGAAATTCATGCGTTCTGAAACAGTTTCACTGAGGCATGAACATGTAATATTTCTTTTGTCAAAAGCATGCTTGCACATACAATCATATAAATGAACCCCAACCCCTTTAAGTTAAGCCCTTACGGTTTTCTGACCCAATCCGCTCATGTGACCGGAACCACGTTGGTTCGCACCACCCCCGGTGTTGAAATGTGCTGCTCCATGTGGTGGATCGCTCCATTATTCATCGAGGAGGGTGTCAGGTCCACTGGCTGGGGAGGGGGCGTCAGCGGGGTGGTGTCCATCGCAGACGAGGGCTCGAGTCTCGGGGAGGATGAGGATAGCGACGGGGGCGGGGTTGACGTCTGGAAGGAGGAGGGGGTTGTACCCCCGTTGACCATCCCTCCTCTTCCTCCTCCATGCCCTCCCACGCTCCCTACCCTGCAGTCCTTGGCGTCGCTATCTAGCTCACGGAGGCTCACCAGGAACTGCTCCATCTTCTCGTAGCTGGGACCCAGCAGACTCGCCTCACGGCCGCCCATCGCGACGCTCTTGACGTCCGACAGGTGTCTGATGAGAGTCGTGCGGAGCCCGTCCAGCTGGGAGGTCAGCGTGCGGTGTTTCTCCTCCATGGCCCGGTGCTCCTGCTCGGCCTGCCGCAGCTTGGTCTCCATGGTAGAGATCTGGGTCTTGAGGCGACGCATCTGGGATTCCATCTGACAGTTGTTGGTCTGCAGTTCGGTGATCTCGATGTCAAGATTCCACAGCTCTTCGTCATTCTCAACTCCTGTAACAGGGAAAGAATATATAAATTGCTTTCAATTAAAGATGGACCACATCCTGCAGTGCGGCGGGACGCCTTGCACGGATGACCACCTGTCCCTCGTTAATGAGACGGCCATCGCAGCCATCGAGAGATGGAAAAACTTTATTTAGGAACTGTATCTTTTATCTTGATCTAATTAAGGAGACACGAACGAACAAATTCAAGATTGAGATCAAATAACAGATGGTGTTATTTTGAAGCAAGGGAAAGGAATACAGAGGCAAAACATTGCCTCCATCTGAGAGTTGTTGGATTGAAATTCGTTGATCTCGATGTTCAGGTTCCAGAGGTCCGCGTCATTCTCAACTCCTATAAAAGGGAATCAAATATGAATCACTGTCAATTAACGATCAAAATCAAAGTCCTTGTCATTTTTAACTCCTACCACAGGGAGTCAAATATAATAATAACAATAATAATATGATGGTTTTTATACAGCGCTAAAATGTAAACAAACCTCTAAGCGCTTTGTCAATTACAGATCAAAATCATAATTACATATCATAAAGAATGTTGAGACATACCTTTGACATTTGTGTGAGACAGGGCAGTAATATCCTCTCCAGTTAGTCTGGCCCTCTTCATGGCCTGGGCAGCCACAGGACATCCAGAGATGCTGCGATGCTCTGGTAACGAGCCGTTCACGTGACCGCTGCCATCACACGATGGTGTCGGGCAACTGCAAAGAAATTAATAACAATGTCAATTTGAGTAACAAAGTCATGAGCACATTTTTTCTTACACTATTCATGAAGTTATAAATGTATCTTTGTGTTAGCTTCGTGATAGATTAACTTATTGCAATATTCTGTTTAATGAGGTTTACATGACTACTTCTGTAACACAAATGCATTGGGCAACTGAATAAGGGGATCAATTTGTTACGCCACATGAAAGGGGAGGCACTCCAAACCTTTTGTTACTCAAGGCCCAAATCGTTGCTGAACATCTTCCGAGGATTGATCACATCCTTCCATTCATTGCAGAAAGAATTTTGAACAAATCAAACAATTTAGAGCATATAAATGCAGCAGCCCAATGTGGTATAGTCTCCAGGGCTATACACTAGCACTTGCCCGCTTGCCTGGGGCAAATAAAAATTACTACTTGGCAAGTTAAATTTAATAAATTGTCTAGTTTGCTTGCCTGAATGGGCAACTAAATAAGTGTTCAACTTTGAGAGAAAAGTTTGATTTCTCAAGTGTAAATCTCATGTTGAATGTATGCAGGCAAGTGAATATTAAATTGGGCGAGTAAAATTTGAACATTTATGATTTCACTTGCCCAAAAGGTACAGTACAGAAAAAAGTTAGTGTGGAGTCTTGTGATAATAGTTGCAAACATTTTTCCCTTTCAGTCTTTGAATGGTGAATTTAAACTTACCATGGTCCAAGCGGTTCCTCCTCCATCGGAGACATGACAGGACTGGGTCTGGGGCTAGGACTGGGTCCTAGTCCTAGTCCAGACCCCATCATGGATGGTTTGAGTAGGGCCAGAGGTAGGACTGGGTTCGTGATCCCCGCCATACACCCACCGCCGACACCGAGACCACCATCCATGCCCATCATCATACCCTCCCTCATCCCCAGCTCTCTGGGGGCGGTCTGCATGGGACCGGTGTAGCCCGCAACCACGGCACGTGGGCAGCCCGACGCGCTGCGGTGAGTCGCGTACTTGTTCGTCACGTGACCGGATCCATCGCACCCTGGGATAGGACACCTGCATGGGAGTAAAAAGATTATATTAATGCAAATCAAGAATGAAGTTATGTTAGTAACTGACTTTCAACCCGAGGTTTTACAGTATACTTGCCAGTCATGCGACCAGAGCCATTGCACCCTGGGATAGCACATCAACCTGAAAAAAAGGGACAACGTGGTAGATTGTGTACGATATTTAACAAATTTTTGTTAACGATTCAAACAGAAGCTATGTTAACACAATTATATAGTAGTCCTCTGAAGTAAAGTAAAACAAGACTGTTTTCTGTGTGTGTGCGTGTGTGTGTGTGTGTGTGTGCGTGTGTGTGTGGGTGTGAGCACTTATGTGCGTGTGTGTGCTTACATAAAAATCCCAGAGCTTACATTATGAGTCTTTCTTGATGAGGTGTATCTATTTTTCTTAACATTTTGGCAACTAGATAGGTTTGTGATAATGTGTGTTTGTTAGTTTGTTTGTCTATGACTGAGTAAGTGTGCTTACCTAATGAGCCCATCAATATCCTCCTCTCTCTTTTTGGGAGGCGAGGTGTAGCACTTTTTCTTGGCTCTTGGGCAACTAGATAGGTATGTGTTGTGTGACATTGTGTTCAGTCTACAACTGGATAAGTTTGTGTGTATGTACTTAACCCGTTCAGGACTGGTCCCAAAAATATTCGGGCTTTGGTCTAGATGGAGAATACATTTGGGCTTTGGTCTATGGAGAATACATGTAGTAGCAAATTCAGTCCATCCTCATTATCATTCGGTGGTGAGGTGTAACTCTTTGTCAACAAGATAGGTGTGCGTGTGTGTGTGTCTGTCCGTTTGTTTGTCTATTAGTAAGTGTACCTAGACTAGGTGTGCTTACCTAATGAGCCCATCAATATCTTCCTCTCCTTCCTTCTTGGGCGGCGAGGTGTAGCTCTTTTTCTTGGCTCTTGGGCATCCAGACAGGGAGCGATGGGAGGAGTAGTTCCCGGTTGCATGTCCTGACCCGTCACAACCCGGTGTGGGACATCTATGAGATTAAACAAAAAACACAATAGTAACATCATCATTCACAATCATAGATCAGGGACCTGTTGCAGAAAGAGTTGCAATCGATTGTAAAGTTGCAATTAATTGTAAGTCAGAACATATGACTGGATGAGTGAGGTGCAGCTCTTTTTCTTGGCTCTTGGGCATCCAGACAGGGAGCGATGGGAGGAGTAGTTCCCAGTAGCATGTCCTGACCCGTCGCAACCCGGTGTGGGACATCTATTCGATTAAAAAAACAAAGTTGTAAAAGCACCGATCACAATCATAGATCAGAACTGCCAACACTGACATGTCTATTTCCGGGGCCTGTTTTGTCATCAGTGGCACAACTAAAGTCCCGACCAAAAAGAAATTGCTAGTACCGTAATCATCTTGCACCAGTGAAATTTGACTTGCCCTTTGTCTTCATTTTTCAATGCAAATCCCTCTGCGAAGAGCATCCAGACAAAGTATCTCTTCGATATTTTAGTCATGGTAATACCAGTCACCAGTACTATTTCATCTTGGATCATTCAAGATATTATATAATATGAAACCATTGATCCTGTTACTGGTAATTTATGTCTTTTTAGCCAGGACTAAATTTATGCCATGGACGAGAATTCAGAACAGGGGGGTTTCAAACAGCAATAGGGGAGATTGTTAGGATATACATGCACCACAATGGGAACAGATCTTTGGTTCAATAATCAGGAAGATTTAAATTTTGTTTGTCAGTATAGGGAAAGATACAGTGTAGCCAACAATTATTTGGACACCCTGAAAAATAGGAAACTAACTATTTTGATAATTTTTCAAAAATGGTCTTATATTTTATCTTGATTTCAACAAAGCAGCATCTAATAAACACATACAATGAATTTTAGGCAGCTTTTTACCAAACATTTTCTTCAACATTTGTTCTAGCATCATTTAAATTAAAGTGATTTTTTCAAGGTGTCCAAATAATTCTTGGCTACACTGTATAATTATGTACATTTAAAGGGAGCCCCCTGCAGAATAAGGGAGACTTGGCAGCTCTGCAAACATCCCTAGAGAGAGTCAATCAAAACAATAATACAGTGGAACATCTTTATAATGAGCTCTGTTATAATGAGCTACCTGATATAGCAAGGCTATTTCACAGGTCCAGGTTCTACGTATTTTATTATTTGTTCAGCCCTAATACAAGAAGGTAAATTCAATGGGCCAGATGTGCTCATTTAACAAGGTTTCACTGTAATACAAAAAGCAAATTAAAGCAAAAAATGATTCATCAGACCATATTACACCCAGGCGCTGTGCATCTATACAAAAAAAAAAAAGAAAGAAGATAAATCACAGGATAAAGTCAAGTAGAGAAGGACAGCATGGACAGAAAAAAAATGAAGTTCTCTGCAATTTTACCCCAAAATAAAATGGGTTGGTAAAATATCAATCACTGGACATAATCTGCATTGTTGCTGAGAAATGTGTGAAAATGTAATGTGAAGCATTTTTAAATACAATGATTACAAAGGGCTAAATGACAGAATAATTCATGTAGAAAAATAATGTGGTGGAAAAAACGTACTATATGGTCATGACACATGATAAATAAGGAAACGATTCAAAAGACCCATGATATATAAGGAAACGATTCAATGCAGACATCAGACATGGTTGATGCCTCAAACACTTGTACATGCAAAAAAGGACACTGAAGTATCAAGTCTAGTACATAACTACAAATACAGGGATTTAATTATATCAGTTCCCCTCTAAATATTTGGATTCAGACTACTTTATAAGAAGGGATCATGCATTTTAATTTTTTGGTCAAACTTACTTCAACTCTATTTTGATTAATTCTGGTCAGTTTCCCAATATATGTTTTAATTTAAATATAATCAGCCTAAAAAAGGGATCATGCATTTTAGTCATATTCTATACATTTTTAACACATTTTGCTAATTCTAATTTTTGTCTGGTCAGTTCCTCCCCCTAAATGAAATTTAAACATAATTAGTATTAATATAATAATAAAGGGATCATGCATTTTAGTCAAACTTACTTCAACTCCTGAGTAGCAGGTATAACAGAAGACTTATCTGCAATCGGACAACCAGACAAACTAAAACAGGCAGAAAAAAACAAACAAACATTCCAAAAGGGAGATTTATTATGGTAATCAAATCAGTACTAAAGAAAACCAAACAAGACAATGAGGATTATATTAAAGGTCCATTCAGGGTTTTGCAGACACACATTTGAAAAACAACTGAGATATGTTAATATTTATCATGAAATGAAACTTCATACCCAGAAAATTAAATAAATTATTCATGAATTGAAATCATGTTATTTTTTGCATGATGTTTTGAATATGCAATCTACCAACAAATTAGCTTGTTAGTAAACTCAACGTGGGGTTTGAATGTTCAAATTCTAAAAGAAATGTTCTGCTCTTTTGATGTGATGCTTGAAAGAGCCCCTGTAAATTTTTGCACAGTTCAATGCAAATTAAATTTCATTAATTTTCATGCAGGCGAGCTCGAAATGTAGACCCCGAAAATAAATTGATTTTTTCCTTGGTCTTGCTGCATGAGAATACACATATGATATGATTTGCGTGTCTGCAAACCCCTAATAGACCCTTTAAAATGATACATTAACATGTTAAGGGAACAAATCACCATTTCAAACAGGGTGGACAATCAAAGCCAGGATATAAAATGTTCTCACAAACTGCGTGCAGTGTTTGAAAAAAATAATAAAACAACCAATAAGTCCAAGCTCGACTTGCAGTATAAATAATCAGATTCTTTTTCTTTGTTTTTATATTTTGAATCTCCTTTTTTGTCTTTCAAATTGAAACAATACTGTTCAAGCTGTCAGCATTCAGTGATATACTGGCTATAACCCTTGTAGTTAACAAGGTATTGAACAGCATTACAATGTATTTGTGCATACGAGTGAAACTGCTGTTTCACCAGCTAGGCCTTCAGATCATGTGAGTACGAAACACGATACCAAGATGCTGATCAAATAAAAATTAATGGCAACAAAATATCACATCATAAAGCAATTCTCTTCTTCTTTTTGTCTTATTTTTGTGTGTGCTTATTATTTTTTTGCTTAATTCAATTGGGATGTGCTTTTAAGAATCACAAGGCAATATGGCACGACAAATAAAACATGTAGTGTTTTTGGAATGAATTTTGGTGGTGGAACAAGCTGGCAATGTTTGTTTTTATTTCAATTTCACAGTGACGGCCATAAAATATACATACACTTCACATCAGTTCAATAACAAATAAATAAATAAAATAATATATTAAAAAACAAGAAATAACATTCCATATTGATTTGACATGATACAAATAACTGAATGTTGAAGTAATGAGGTGATATGATTGATGGGGAAGGGATGCTGGCAGCTCAAGTGATTGACCTATAGATCCCAGATGACCAGTGCAATAACTAAACTCCAAAAGAGAACAGGTTTATTTAAGCAGGTTTAAGCAGGAGATTTTTGCTGTTTCACGGCATGAAAGGCACGATTAAATTTCTGATTTCAACAAAAAGTGTTACATCATGTGAAAGGTCTCGTAAACTAAAGCAGACCCGGTTTATTTAAGCAGGTTTTCCATGAGGAGGTGTAGAGATTTTTGCTGCTTCACGGAATGAAACAAAATTCAACTTCTGCTTTCTAGCATTGCAACAAAAAGTGTTGCATCATGTGAAAGGTCTCGTAAACTAAAAGCAGACCCAGTTTATTTAAGCAGGTTTTCCATGAGGAGGTGTAGAGATTTCTAGACTAGTATTGCAACAAAAAGCGTTGCATCGTGTGAGAACCTAACCATGTCTAGCAAACCTGTAACCCTTAAAGTCGTTATTGCACTGGCCTGGAAGAGTGTGTTTGTAAATGTGGTCACACGTCAAAAGGGAACATAATTATTAAGAACATGATAAATAAAAAGGAACATGGCATCCAAAAGAAATGGTGGACAGACATAATTATGTTAAATACTTACGTCACGGGGCTGATGTGTGAAGTATGGTTAGTTTGTTGTTGGAAAGCAATTTAGGAGTTAGGGGGAAATAAATTACGGATTTTATTTGAAAGGTTTTATATGAATTTCAGAAATAGTCCTGGGAATCTTATGCAAAATTACTATCACTTAATATTAATAATAGTAATAATAATAATAATGATAAAATAATGGTGCTTGCGTTCTTGTAAGACTAGCAAAAGAAGCGATATCAAATTAAAGTTTGTTAATGTTGATGACAGCATGTACATTATTTTTTAATCTACTACAAAACAAAACAAAATTGTAACAACCTCGTAGAGGATAAACATGTAGTTGTCAGATCAGAAAGAAACAATTTTAGACAAACAGGGAAGAAATAAGTTTTATAGACGAATAGTCATTAGAAGTCTACACCGGAACTTAAGACAATAAGACCAACCACCAAAGGGAAATAATTGTCAGTTATGTGGGCTGATCAGAAAGAAATAAAGAAGGTATCTAGACAGAAGAAATTAAATGAGAAAAGGTAGGAAAAACAGAATAGTCAGCATTGTAGAACAATGGACACTAGATCATCTACACCATGAAATTAGACAATACGAACAACCACCAATGGTATTACTTGCCAGTAATGTGGCCAGATCAAGAAGGAAAGGAAGAACTTATAGACAGAAGAAATATAATAGGAAAGAGGAAGGAAAGAATAAATAGACAGTTGGGATTGTAGACAAATATACACTAGATGTCTACAACAAGAACTAAGAAATTTAGACCAATCACCTATGGGATAGAGTTGCCAGTTAGGTGGCCAGATCAAGTAGGAAAGGAAAATGTTATAGACAGAAGAAATCTAATAGGAAAGAATAAATAGACAGTCGGGATTGTAGACAAATAGACACTAGATGTCTACAATAAGAACTAAGAAATTTAGACCAATCACCTATGGGATTAGAGTTGCCAGTTAGGTGGCCAGATCAAGTAGGAAAGGAAAATGTTATAGACAGAAGAAATCTAATAGGAAAGAATAAATAGACAGTCGGGATTGTAGACAAATAGACACTAGATGTCTACAATAAGAACTAAGAAATTTAGACCAATCACCTATGGGATTAGAGTTGCCAGTTAGGTGGCCAGATCAAGTAGGAAAGGAAAATGTTATAGACAGAAGAAATCTAATAGGAAAGAATAAATAGACAGTCGGGATTGTAGACAAATAGACACTAGATGTCTACAATAAGAACTAAGAAATTTAGACCAATCACCTATGGGATTAGAGTTGCCAGTTAGGTGGCCAGATCAAGTAGGAAAGGAAAATGTTATAGACAGAAGAAATCTAATAGGAAAGAATAAATAGACAGTCGGGATTGTAGACAAATAGACACTAGATGTCTACAACAAGAACTAAGAAATTTAGAACAATCACCTACGGGATAGGGTTGCCAGTTGTGTTGCGAGATCAGAAAGAAAGATATAAGGTATAGACAGAAGAAATCTAATAGGAAAGGGGTAGGAAAGAATAAATAGACATTTGGGATTGTAGACAAATAGACACTAGATGTCTACAACAAGAACTAAGAAATTTAGAACAATCACCTACGGGATAGGGTTGCCAGTTGTGTTGCGAGATCAGAAAGAAAGATATAAGGTATAGACAGAAGAAATCTAATAGGAAAGGGGTAGGAAAGAATAAATAGACAGTTGGGATTGTAGACAAATAGACACTAGATGTCTACAATAAGAACTAAGAAATTTAGACCAATCACCTACGGGATAGAGTTGCCAGTTAGGTGGCCAGATCAAGAAGGAAAGGAAGAAGGCATAGACAGAAGATATCTAATCGGAAAGGGGTAGGAAAGAATAAATAGACAGTTGGGGCTGTAGACAGATAGACACTAGATGTCTACAATAAGACCAATCACCTATGGGATTAGAGTTGCCAGTTAGGTGGCCAGATCAAGTAGGAAAGGAAGAAGGCATAGACAGAAGATATCTAATCGGAAAGGGGTAGGAAAGAATAAATAGACATTTGGGATTGTAGACAAATATACACTAGAAGTCTACAATAAGAACTAAGAAATTTAGACCAATCACCTATGGTATAGGGTTGCCAGTTAGGTGGCCAGATCAAGAAGGAAAGGAAAAGGTTATAGACAGAAGAAATCTAATAGGAAAGAATACATAGACAGTTGGGATTGTAGACAAATAGACACTAGATGTCTACAATAAGACCTAAGAAATTTAGACCAATTACCTATGGGATAGGGTTGCCAGATCAAGAAGGAAAGGAAGAACTTAGAAGTTATAGACAGAAAAAATATAATAGGAAAGAGGTAGGAAATAATACATAGACAGTTGGGACTGTAGACAAATAGACACTAGAAGTCTACAACAAGAACTAAGAAATTTAGAACAATCACCTATTGGATAGAGTTGCCAGTTGTGTTGCGAGATCAGAAAGAAAGATATAAGTTATAGACAGAAGAAATCTAATAGGAAAGGGGTAGGAAGGAATAAATAGACAGTTGGGATTGTAGACAAATAGACACTAGATGTCTACAATAAGACCTAAGACAATTATACCAACCACCTAAGGGATAGAGTTGCCAGTGATAAGATCAGAAAGAAAGAAATTAGGTACAGATGAAAAAATAAAGAAATTTAATGGAAAGAATAGATATGCAGTCAGTATTCTGGTCTGTAGACAAATAGACACTAGTTTAGACATCAAATCTAATCAATGTTGGACCTTAGAGATTAAAACCAACCACCTACAGGATAATGTTAGTTGCCAGTTATATGGCCAGACCAGATTGAAAGAAGCAAGGCAAGTAAAGGACAAAAGACAAAAAATAGGGGGAAAAGTTAGAAAAAAGGGGAAAATAAACATTGAGGACTGTAGACAAATAGACATTAGACGTCAAATCTATTCCATGTCAGCCTTAGAGAATTAAAACTAACCTCCTATAAGATAAAGTTGCAAGATATATGGCTAGATAAGATTGAAAGAAGGCCAAGAAAAACAGAAAGAAAAGTTGAGGGGAAAAAAGTTAGGAAATAGGAGAATAAACATTCAGGACTGTAGATAAATAGACACTAGACGTCTAATCTAATCAATGTCGGACCTTAGACAATTAAAACCAACCTCCTATGGGATGTATAGTTGCCAGTTATGTGGCCAGATCCATCGCATCCGGGCGTGGGACAGCTAGGAAAATAAATATCATACACGCTTAGAACAGGTTCTCTTTAGGGGCGAGCAACCAATACATTTACTGTAATAAAATCAGCTAAATTATTCAACTAAATAATCATAAGGGGAATAGAAGCAAATATGGACAAAAATACTTTAAATAACATGGGCCCAACTCTGGCCCTGTCATCTACATTCATCTGAATCTAAATTAATTAATTACTTGCTATATTCTATAGAGTGGACCAGAGAACTTATCTGTTAAAAAAATAGTGTACAAGTGAACTGATTAAGTTGTCTTTTTAAAAATTATTGTAACTAATTTTATAGGAATTTAATTTTCATAACATTTTTCCCATTAAATTTGAAATTCGATACATGAAAATAAAAATTGTCAATGTTTTTGGATTTACTAATTTTGCATTAAAATTCAAAAGAACAAATATTCTCAATTATATTGAAAACCTCTTGAGGGTACAGCAATTTTCATTTATAAGATATTTTTGGCCACCTTTGATTACAAATAATTGTAAACCGCATCAACAAATATTCATGACAAGATATCAAAATTAGGAGCCTACGGTGCACTCACTTAGAAATTCATGCAAATTGCATCAAAATAATTTAAGTCAAGATCCCCCCAAGCAATCAATTTCAATTTTGAGGACTGTATCCATTGCAATATGAAATTACCAGTCGAGAATTTAAATGAAGTACTTGCCAAAAGCTATTGTTTGGGCCTTATAGATAGTGAGGCCATGGCATGCACTACTATTTCAAAAACAAGTTTCAAGCCTCAGAAATGCAAATTGAGAATAGAAATTATTCACCCTTTAGCGATAAGTGTATTTAATATTGAACAATAACAATATCAACTACAGAACAAGCTACAGACAAACCCTTTCTACAGTTTAAAGGGATCCAGTAACTTTGTTGAAATGTGCCAAAACTGGCAAATGGCCGATAAAATGTGTATTTCGGTGATCTGATCATAGGTCCACTGAGTGATGTGTGTGAACATTCCATGGTAAATGAATGTCATATGACAGAGTAATGAGCAAAATGCAAAGTGATATTTGCTAACTCATTGCACTGACTTTGTGCAGTTATAATTATCCAGTAGATGATTACAAATCTGAACACTTCAATCATGCATATTTTTTATAATGGAAGAGAAATTTGAAAAAAACCGACAGCTGTTCCATGCTTCTATTGATAATACAAATACAATGAGGTATGTGAGAACCACTAGAGTTCAAAGTAAGTTGTGAGAATTTGATCAATGTTACTAGATCCCTTTAACATTTTAAAACTGGTATACTATCACATTCTGCTTTTATGATACAAATCTATCACACTGCTAATAAAGGATAAAGAACACACACAAACAACAAGAACAAAAACACAAAGCACAGATATACATGGACATTCAAAGTAATTTGTTGAGCCCAAAATAATGACAGTGTTACTAGTACTAGAAGTTGACCCCATTTGCGGCCCAGTCTGGCAAGTAAAATATAAATTTAGCAAATTTGGTCCCAAATCAGAATTGGGGGCCTAAAAACAAAGAAAAAAGGACATTTTAAAAGCAGATCTTCTGATTTTGGTTGCCCAATCAGGCAAATAAAGTTTACCCAATGGTTGAAATGAACTTTTTTTTCTTGTGGCCAAGTCGACAAGTTAAGATCAACATTTCTTATTTGAGAAGCCCTAAACATGAATCTGGTGGCCCCAAACACAGAAAAGCACTACCAATTTTGTATTGTTAGGTTATCCATTCGGGCAAATAGAAGTTAGCTTATTGTAATTTTGGTGGCCCGAAACTATTTTCTAGTGGCCCAGGGCCAGCGGGCCTGTGCTAATTTTGAGCCATTGTTTTACCATTTGGTGGTCCTGAGCCAGTGACATTTGTAGCCCTGCTGTATGGAACTGTTCAATTTGTATACAAATTAACATTTTCCAAACTCTTTGTTTTCCAATTTGACACATTTTGAACAGACCAAAATCCTTTTGTTTGATATCAAGACAGCTATGGATAATACCATGTTAATTTCAGGGGAAAAATATTTTTTCATTTTCAGGGGCTCTTTTTGCTATGTACTCGATGTAAAATTAATGGGGCATTTTAAGACTTTTAGAGGCTATTTTCAGCATTTTGGGGCTTAATTTCCCCGGGCCCCCATTGAATTTTTCACTGGTTCATTTTAGGCTCAACTTGTCTGTTATGCTCAAATGGATCGTCCCTCTTAAGAAATATATTTATTTTCTTTTAAACCCATTTAGAATCGGTCCTGAAAACATTTGGGCTGGGGTCTATGAAGAACGCATGTTGTACCAAAATCAATCACTCCGTGATGAGTGGGCCAAATGAATTGTGATCCCCGTAGTGATATATCATGCTGTCATAAATCTGACAAATTTGGGATTAGATGTTATTGAGTGATCCAAACGTGATAACATGTGATTTATTCCCCTTTGTTGCATTATAATGCAGGTGACAAGTATTGTTGTTGTATTGTGTGCCCGCATATGTTTGTGCATTTTATCTTTTAAGAAATAACATTATCACATTCATGCATCCCTTTTTTGCCAACTCTCCCGAGTTTTGAACATGCCAGAGTGCCAGGGATTTTACAGCTCTGGCATTTGTGTGTATTATGAGGTGCAAATATGTGACCTTGGCACTCAAGGAGTTAAAAGGACTGATCAATTGAGCATAAAGGTATAGAGTGCACCAATAACACAACGCATGCAGACATTAACATACTATTACTATGAACATACAAGTACAAGATAATCCAAGTTTAGCTAGGAAACACTCGGCCGAGTTTTAAAAAGGGACTTCAGATATTTTAAAGAAATTACGGACTTTTCTTGATGAAACATCATCCGTGAGGACTATCAAGCTCTTATAACTTTCTCATGTAAAAAATACAACATTCTTTAATTTCTTCAGATACTGTAAGGACCACAAGTGCACCTCCCGCCCCCGATTCCCCCCCCCCCCCCAAAAAAAAAAAGGGACAGACAAATAAGGATGACTATTTTTGTTTTCTAGGCCTATTATCTTTTTAAAAGCATTCAACATCCAAAGGGAGACAGAATGGGGCTTTATAGAGGGGGCCTTTTCAAATTCCTTCCCTACAAAATCTAGATTAGTGATCACCTTGAGACAGGTGGTTGTTATAAACAGGTAACCATGATACATGTTTGGTTAGAGCTAGAGCTGGTTGGACTATATTGATGTACTATTAACCCCTTGCTTACAGGTACCGAGTGGGCTATGTACAAAGTCTATGGGGATTTCAGAATCTCAAAGGCAACGGGTTAAAATTAAATGGAAGTGCCATGCAAACAAATTTTGCATGCTAATAACAGGTTGTTTAAAAAACAATCCTAACATATAAAGAGAGAGAGAGAGAGAGAGATAGAAACCTGAAACATACCACTAAAGTACCTGTTATTTCACTAATAAAACCTATAACCTTTACTCAGCTGAAATGTAAAAATAACTATAAAAATACACTACGTGGCTAAAAAAAAAGGGGGCATGCAAGGAATATGAGCAACAGTACATAAGCTACAAATGGCATGCATATATAGCTGTAATGTGAGCAATTCCAAAATGACAATGGAGTCTGCAATAAATACATAATATATTTCTAATATTTAGAATTCTGAACTAAATTAATTTTTAAAAGTAACAATAAATCAGAATTCATCACATTTTCTTTAGAATTCAACTGGAATAATTTTAGTCATGAGTTATTAAACTAAATTCATGAAAACTTCTCAAAATGAAGTGAAAACAAGCGCATCTTTTGAGAAATAATGGGAATTCATCAAATTAAATATCTATTTATAGTCAAGCCTTTGGAATTGCTCATACATACGTGTACATAAATAGCACGACTATGTGCAAACACATGGACCAACATGTCTAAATACATCATCTATTGAAAGAGAATTGCTCATGCACATATGGACCAACATGACTATTTACAAATCCACCATCTATTGAATACTGAATGAGTGACCCAATTGATTGTATGGCAGCCCTGAATCCCATTCTTTGAGAAATAAATTGTACTCCAGCATTAATTAATAACCTCGGGTTTCTATCTAGTAATTTTTGTACAAAAATAGTATCACGTCAGGCACTTGAAGTTCATAATCTTCAAATTATTTTGAAAACAATATTATACATTTTTGTACAAAAATAGTATCACGTCAGGCACTCGGAAGTTCATAATCTTCAAATATTTTGAAAACAATATTAGAAATTCACAGGGATGCCAGTTACAAGTCAAGTGCCTGACAAAACGAGTCATGATATTATATTTGTGTGTAAAATAATTAAATAAATATTAGATATTTCCATTGAAGCCCATTTTTCTTCTTTGCTCTTTTTCATTTATTTCAATTTATTAGCTTTATCCCGAATTCTGGCTTTTCTGAAAACTGGCATCACTGAAAACATCCAAAATAATTTTTGGTGGCATTTTTTTACTGCCTAACGAGACCGAAGAATGATCATTTTAATGGATTTTGGGTTACTATTGATTATTCAAAATAATAATAATCTTCAAGCTGCATTTATAAAGAGATTCAGAGCTACCACATGTTAACCCTCTCGCAGTCCAAAAGAAATATGACAAACTAAATAGTTGGAATTCACAAAGGAAGTTTTATGTAAAACATGGTTTAAACCATGGTCTACATCTATGGAGTGCTGCTTGTAGACAGGTTAAAAGTGGAAATCACTTTTGCTATTCTCTAATTATACGGCCGTTGGTTCTTGCATACTTGCAGCACAAAATTAAATTCACCAGATCTGAGAACATAGACATGTATTCAGTGTCTTTATCAAAAGTGCAGCTTGCTCTTTTATAATCACATTATATATTTCTCGTCAGTTTCTTTATAATATGTTTGAATCAAATATAAACAGTACATACAAATGGTGCTCCATAGATGTAGACAACGGTTTAAACCATGGTTTACATAAAAACCTTCTTTGTGAATTCCAACCAATGTCTTTCATCAATAGTTTTCTTTATAGCCCGGTCACATATCAAAGGATTGCGTAAATGGACGTCAAACGGAGAGCTAAATTTTCCATCCGTTCGTCTCCATTCGTATGTCCGTTCCTTGTCCGGTGATGTACATTGTTCTATGTTTTGTACATAAAGCAATGGAGACGACTTTCATCACCGGATAATTTCATTTCGCAAATTTTCTATTCGTTGGGCATTCGTTTCCGCTATCCGTTGATATCTGACCGGGCAATTATGTAGCTTAGCATTGAGAGAGTTAACACAGACGGATGATTACCTCAGGGGTTCACGGCGTGGATCAAACATGGCCTTAATGTTCATGTTCAAGGGTTTCGGTTTTTTCAAATAACTGAGAGCGATCCGGGAAATGAAAGCGGGGGGACGAGAAAAATGCAATGTTAATTCAAAATGGAAGGGAATAAAAGTTAGAAACATAATGTCACACATGAAATTAGTACTTTATTTCACACTGAGGCAATTTTGTCCTAAAATATGCCTGAAGCATGACATTTTTTGTTAATTTTCAAAGGTTTCGGTTTTTTCAAATAACTGAGAGCAGTCCGGGAAATGAAAGCGGAGGGGGACAAGAAAAATGCAATGTTTATTCAAAATGGAAGGGGGATAAAGTTAGAAACATAATGTTACACATGAAATTAGTACTTTATTTGTTAACGAGTGAATGTTTTATTAAAATATGGCTAAAAATGTTTTGGTTTTAATAGCAACATGTATACATTTGTGGCTGAAGCATGACATTTTTGTTCATGTTCAAAGGTTTCATTTTTTCAAATAGCTGAAAGCAGTTAAGGAAATGAAAATGGGGGAGGAGAAATGCAAAGTTATTTTAAACACACAGTAATTAAAAGAATGGTATTAAAATGTACATAAAACATGTTAGACATGGAATTAGCAAATGAAATGTTTAAATGGGAAAATTTCCTGAATGAGGTAGATCTCTTTCTGCTCAGCTATACATGTGTTATAATGTATGGTGGTAATAATAACAAGGATGGTTGAATGAATTTCAGATAAATAAGAAAACAATATTGAAGCTCAATGATAATTTAGTTCAAGCATTAGTAAAAGAAATTGTCAAAAAACAAAAACAAGCTACTTAATTCTATCTAGCAAGGCGCCTAGCTTTTCTACTTCCAAATGAGAGGGAAAAATAGATACTTACGAAGGTTCGTCCTTGGGGTAGCAGGTGAGAGCCACGTTGCCGCCAGTCGACACCAATGCGTTGGGAGCCATGGAGGTCAGGATGCCACCTCCAGAGGTCAGCGACACGCTGGAGGAGAATGGCCCCACGCTATGGGTCAACGAACTCGAGGGCAGTGACCCGGATCCAAAGGTCAACGGGACACTGGATGACATCGACCCTAGGGTGAGAGGTACGCTGGAGTTGTAGGAACTTGTGCAAAGGGTCAAAGGTAAGCTGGAAGGCATCGACATTGACCCTAGTGACCCCGCACCCAGAGAGGTCAGTGACCCGGGGGCTAGAGAGGACAGTGAACTCATGCTTAGGGCGGCCAGTCCACCTCCTATGGATGCCGACGGCAGGAGAGGATGATGGTGCTTCTTGAGCGCGGAGGAGAAGTCGACGGCCTGTTCGTAGGAGCGCGGGATCTGCAGGATGGTGGGGGAGTTGTTGGCAGCCGAGGATGACTGGATGAGGGGGGACATCTGGGGGAGGGAGGGCAGGGACGAGGTGTTGGGGAGAATAGGCTGTGGGATGGAGAGCTGGACTATGCTGGAAGGTGTATGGCTGCCAGAGGTCATGTGGGGGGACTGGGGCGGAGGCGTGTTGGTAGCAGACAGGGGGCTGCTGCTCAGCCTGTGGCTACTATGGCTACCGCTGCTGTGCATGCTCTCCATCTTGGTGGACTTCATGCTGAGGTCCAGGGTGCCGTTGCTGTCCATCTTCACCAGGTCCAGAGGCTGTTGCTGCACCGAGGACGGCGGGGTCATGGAAGGAGGGAACTGCATGGGGATGGCAAGGTGCGACATCATGTTCTGTGGCACCTTCAGGGAGAGATTGATGGCCGCGGCTGCCAGCATCGCCTCCCGATTGTCCACCACTCCGTCGTTTGGCATCGCAGGGCGTTTACTCGGTGGCACCATCTCCGCGGCCGACACCAGTTTGGGTGCGATGCGCTTGTGGCTGGTTGCGGTGAACTGCCCCGTGGCTGGGTTGTATGCCATGATGGAATCCACCGGGAAGGGTTTAGGAGCGATCTTCTCGACCGGAGTGGAGCACTGCACCATGGCACTGGAACGTGGAATACTGGAGCTTGTTAACGTTGCTACACCACTGGATGGGTCGAGATCCTTCACGTACATCGGTCTCCTTACATGAAAATTGCAAAAAGTAATTATATTTAATGTAACTGCTTAAATCAAATCAAAACTAAATGTCCATAAAATTTAAACAGTATATATCTCAAATGAGAAAGGATTCTAATAACGATTTTCAGGTAGAAAAGAAGAGAGAATGAATTTGTCAACTCCTTTCCCGTTAATGAAAATTGCAAAAAGAAATATTACTACACCTAATTCATGCAACTGCTCAAATCATAAAATACTAAATGCCAATAACATTTAAACAGTTTATCTTAAATGAGAAAGGATTCTATTAACTACTATTTTCTGGTAGAAGAGACGAGAGAATGAATTTGTCAACTCACCCTAGGATTTTGTTTTCCGATGGGAATCGCGGTTGTGTCCCTGAACCCTGCATCAGGGCAAGCTTATCTGCAGCAGCCTTCGGACAACCAGACAAACTGTAGAAACAACATTAAAATATATTGTTATTAACTCACAAACATTACAATGGATGGGACTACTGTTAAGATATGTTCGCTTATAATACAAAGTACATACTGCTTTGGGTTGGATTATGTTTAAGACAACGTCACTACAAAGACTACCATGGATTGGACTAATGGTCACTAGTTAACAAGACTACCATGGATGGAAAAAAAGGCTTTGGCAATCTCCCTTAGAGTAGGCTTTCTGTTGACAGGAAACAAACACAAATTACAATGGATGGGACTTTGCAGAGTAACACATGGGATTAAGCCCAAGGGATACTTAAAATACTGCTGAAATTTGACAAATTAAAATCTGATTAATAATTTAATGTCCTGAAAAGATTGCTAATGGTGTTAATGTGTACCAAAGTATCAAAGTTTTTTTCATGAATTTTCTTTCTTTTTAAATAAATTGATTATTTCTGTAACATACTGGAACTTGTTTTCAGATACAATAAGGGAACAAATTAATATTCATTTTTCGGGGGGGGGGGGGGGGGGGTACTTTTCAAGCTTGCCTGTATGAAAATAACACTGTAATATTGGTTTTGCATTAAACTCTTTAGAAGCAAATTTACGAGGGCCCTTTTTGGCATTTCGGGGGAGACATCGCCCCGAGCACCCGTTTATGTTTTTCACTGGACACAATACAAACAAAATTATAAATAAATAAATGGAATGAATGCACAAACCTGCGATGGGAATTCCTGTTGCTATTCACGTGACCCCGTCCAGAACAACCAGGGGTAGGACACCTGTTGATTAAGACAAGATAGAGTTTTAAACATTAACAGGGATCAAATTAAAATCTATTATTTATGGGGGGGGGGGGGGTGGGTGGGGGGGACTACTAGTACCTTTCAAGCATTTCTGCATGTTAATATAACTGGTGCTCATTTATCATTTTGGGTGCTCTTTTTAGCATTTTGGTGGCTAAATCACCCCCATGTTACTGAAAATACATCAATTCAACTTTCCATAACTAATGACACTCAGGAAGGGGTTGACAAATAGTTATCTAATTGCAAATTTAACAATAGACCTAATCGTTGAAAATCAAGCAAAGGTCAATTGAAAACAAATGAAAACAAATTATCAACCAAAATTGTAGATTATAAGTTACAATCTACACAATACAATAACAAATGTATAAAAGATGCAATAACAATACTTAAAATTATGAATTTGAAATATTCGCCATATTGCTCCACGGGGGGGAAATAAAAACCTGTCTTTTATTGATATCATGTTGTTTTGTAATTTCAAATATTAAAAAAAAGAGCAGATCCTTTCAACTGATTTGAAATGATATTCCAGTCATTTTCACTGAAAATTGCAGTGAACCACGAAAATGAATCTTTCTGAATCATTCAATTTGAAATGATATTCCACTCTTTATAGTGAAAGTTGCAGTGAACCATACAAATGGATCTTTCTGCATGGAGGAACAATGCTCTTTATGATGATTTCCCACGAGGTCAAAGCAATATCTTATCTCCATCTACTGCAAGTGTACTACAGTCTGTACTCTTAGCAACCAACCAAGCACATAATGGGATTTCCATAATACATACTGCAATAAAACACACAACTTTTGTGAAAAGGTTACCATCATATCAAGCAAAGAACAAGAAAAACAATGCTTTGGTTATGATAATAAAAATATGATCTTCCTTTTTTTTTTACAAATCTTTTCCAATGAACAGATAAAAGTGTGCTGAAATGCAAACAAAAAGCCATGCAATTAATTTTGTAATTTGAAACTTTTAGTAGATAGCGTACAAATGGTGTTATTTTAGTAGAAAGACGAAACAACACAATAATGGCAAAATGATAACATGCATTTACAAAGCAGAGAAATACATTGTAATAACTGAAATGAAATAAATACAAATGTTATAGTAGAAAGTTAGTTAAAATTAAAGATTACATGTATGCAATAATCATCTTTTATAAAGTCAAACCTGTGCATAGTGACAACCAAAGAGGAACAAGAAAATATGCCACTGTAGACAGGTGACCTCTACAGAAAGAAAAATTAAGTGATCAGTAAAAAGAGGCAGTTTTGCCGAATACTGCGAGGATAACAGCATGAATGGAAGAAAAGAGTACAACTCTGCAAGATCTATATTTTTAGTAATAAATTGGCAAAATAGTCAAACAAATTAAAAGTAAAACAATTAGTTAATCTGTAAAAAATAGTCAGTTGTAACGAGTTACATCTATATTTTTAGTAATAAAAGTAGAACAATTAAAAGAAGAACAAAATTGAATTCATCAGGAAAGAGGCGGTTGTACCAAATACGAGAGGTACGCCGTCGTTGTGCAGCTAGTTGTAATGATGCAAACTGCACAAATATGGTAGAAAGCCGCGGGAAATACAACCAACGCAATCTGCCTGGAATTTAGAATTGAGAGTCGGTTTAGAAAATATGTCTAATAAAATGAAAGAAGAAAAAATGGGAAGGGAATAGAAATGGCAAAGTTGTTGAGCTGTAATTCAGAGAAATCAGAGAAGAAATTTATGCAAGGAAACTTGCCCGACATTGTTTACTCCCACTACCCATGGAAATGAATAGCTGGGATGCCACACTTCGGTACTCTAAAGACAGGTAGCCACTATGACAGGTTTGACTTTATTTGGTAAAACGTGCTACCATAGACATTGACTCAAGTATTGTCAGGGCCAGTCCTGAACAGGTTAACCCGTTCCCTTTGAGTTTCTGAAATCCCTAGATGGACTTTGTACACAACCTACCCGGTTCCCGAAGTCAAGGGATTAAGAGCATGGTGATATTTTGCCCGGTGAAGAGATGGGAGGGAAACTTGCTCCTAACACTTGGTAATTTCCTCCCAAGCAGCAAAAACAGCTGGTAAATGAGTTGACACTTGACGTTTTTTTCATTCAGTCTCACTACCACTGCTTCTAAAAGGTTTTCCCTGGGTCCACACAAGTCCCAATCTTTTGTGACACCCCCTCCTCAAACAATTTCATTAGTTCATTGTTTACCACTTATTATTCTACCTTTCTGTATCAAAATCAATACAATTGACTATTCCAAGATCCCACCATAATTCCCCCAACTGTCGGAAGAAATGTGGACAAGGATCAATCTAGATGGAGATCTGTATTTGAAGCTTTCAGTGACCTTCTACTAACCCCTGAGGCTAACCATACTGAATCCACACCTTGCATTTGATGGCAATGCAATAAATACACAAGTGTATACACTATAGATAGAAGTGTATGCTACTCTTCTGTATCAAAATAAAGTTAAATTGACTTTCCCCTCAACTCTATGAACATGTGTGGACAAGGATCTAGACGGATCACCATCTGGATTCGAGAGCTAACAGTGACCTACCAATAACCCTTGAGGCTAACAATACATGATCTTACCCTTGAGCTAACTGCACAGGTTTTACAAAAGTAGAAAATACTTATTTTTCAGTTGCATGAATTTCATTTTGATTTCATGAACTCTCCGGGATGAATACAAATTTACGTTATTGTACCCTTCTGTATAAAAATCAAGTTATTATCTCTTCCCCAACTTTCCAAACACGTGTGGACAAGGAGCTAGACTAGATGGATCAATACATCTGGAATTGGAAGCTACCAACCCTCGAGGCTAACAAAATATAATCCGCACCTTGAACTTGACTGCAATATGTACCGTTTTGATTACACATACACGCTACCCTTCTGTATCAAAATATTCCCCAAACTATCAGAATAAGTGTGGAAAGGAGCTAGACTAGACAGATATCACCATCTGCCTGCCAATACCCCCTCGAGGCTAACAATACATAATGCACACCTTACACCAGGGTAGGATATAAGGGGTCTGAGGGCGATTTCCCCCCTAATTTTCAAAATAGCCCCCCCCCCCCCCCCCCCCCCGAAATCAGAAGGTAGCCCCTAAAATTACCATAGGGTATAATATACAAATCACACTATCCTTCTGTATAAAAATAAGAGTTAATTCAGTATTCAAATCCCTACATACATGTATAGTACATTCCCTAAACTCTCTGAATAAGTGTGGACAAGGAGCTAGACGGATCACCATATGGATTCGAGAGCTAACAGTGACCTACCAATAACCCTTGAGGCTAAAAATGGATAAGACACCTTGCATAATAGATACATTGAACTTCTTCCCATGGAGTATCAAAGAAAGATATTCTAGAAAGATCGACATTCTAGGTTTATACAACTTACAAGCATACTGCATATTTGCTGAACCATTTACCTGAACCATTTACTAAGTAACCCGTTCCGTTTAAGATTCTGAAATGTCCATAGACTTTGTACACAACCCACCCGGTTCCCGTAGTCAAGGGGTTAATAGATTGAAAATAAGATTTAGAATGCAGACATTGGTAGGTGTATTTATGTTATTTAAAAATACACTATAAGAAAAAAGTTAAGTCAATTATGCCCCACATGACAAAAAATTGGTACCGTATTTGTCGGTGTATTAACCGCTCCGGTGTATTAACCGCACCCCTAAAAAAAAAAAAAAAAGAAAAATGGTGGTTAATACGGTCGTGTATTAACCGCACCCCCTTTTTTTTCTTTTTTTTTTGTGAAAAAAGGTGCGGTTAATACACCAGCAAATACGGTAGTTATTACTCCATAATTATGTAATATGATATTCAATTTGTGAATTTATTTTGCATTTTAATATTTTGTAATTGTTGTTACTTGTTATATATTAGAGAGAAAAAAACTGAAATTGAAATCAAGTATTACAATGTAGACAATATATGAATTACACTATGGAAAACAAATTCCACTGTGCTTAACATCTAATTTCAATCCCAAAACCAATGCGAAATGCCCACAATTATTACAAGAAATAATTCCCAACACTCATTTTGATGATGCCGAACCATCAAATGCTTTTCTGCTAAAAAAAATGGGGATTATTAACTAGGGGATGTTTTAATTATTCCCTCTTGGCTTTAAATAATGTATGCTTGCTGTCAACTGAACTTGAACTTGAACTTGAAGATGTTTTGCAAATTAGAGAGAGAAAAAATGTAGCTGTAGAATAGAAAAGAAAGATGAAAGCGTGAGGCTCCATAAAACAGTGGACATTTGAAACCATAGTTTACTCTTTAAATCAAAACCAGCTAATGAGCTAAAAGGTATGATATGGTTGAAAAGGATTCAAGATAGAAACAAAGAGCTAGGCTAGGCAAGCCTAGTTTTTAAAAAATAATTTAAAAATTCAGATACACTTTCAATAATGAAGGTCCTTTTAACCGGATAGACAACTCTGCAAAAAAAAAAAATTGGTTAGATTATATGTACTTGGTAAACTGATCATATATCACAGTTTATTTTATTCTGCTGTTCAAACAAATAATACCTAATAATAGATCATAATTAGTTTTGCACATGTAACTTAATAATGCTTTTCAATGCTACAATCGTATTATTTATTCAGTGATGAATGCCATATGTTCCCCGAATAAAACTATTACGAAAGCCCTTATCACATATCACCGGATAGAGTTAACGGCAGCGAAAAAAATACACGGGGGCGGCGGGCGAATCCGCCCCCGAAATGCCCAAATTCGCCCCCGAAAAAAAAAAATTCGCCCCCGAAAAAAAAAAAAAAAAAAAAAAAAAAAAACAGTTTTTTTTTTTTTTTCAGGATTTTTTGTGGAATTTTCTGTTTGGATTGTTATCAAATGCTTATAAAATGATTACTTACAGCATTTTAGCTTATTAGTAGCCCCTGAAATTCGAAAAAGAGCCCGATATTTGTAGCCCCCGAAAGTTGGAAAAGTAGCCCCCGAAAATGGAGCCCCCGAAATAAAAATATTAATTTTTTCGATGGTTAACGGGACGCCTGAAGGACAGCAAAATTTTCAATCCGTTTGAATGCGTTTCTTGTTCAGCGATTGCGTTTCTTGTTCGGCGATTGCGTTCCTTGTCAGGCAATGTCTGTTGTTTTATCCAGCGGAAAGTTTTGTGCATGCAGTAATGGAGACAACTTTCACCACCCGATTATTTGATTTTGCAAATGTTCTATCCGTCGGGGCATTCGTAAATGCTATCCAGTGATATGCTTCAACACCTTTAGTAGCAATGAATATAGAACATGTTTGTCAGAGAAGGGGTAAAGATGGTTATAATATAATATAGTTGCATAATAATATCTAAATGTCGTGCAATCATAAAGTAAGTGAGGAAATATGTGATATACACGATGTAAGGGATGAAAGGGATACAATATATGACAATTGAGTGTGAATTTGCAGGTAATCGAGTGTGAATTTGCAGGTTAGTGAGGCATTATAAGCTATTACATGGACATTATGCAATATGCATATTCAAATACACAGCACAAATTTAGCTTTACATGCATTATGATTTTTCATTTAGAATTTGCAAATTTATACTTTCATTCTTGTTAATTGAACAACCACAATGACACTATAGGTAATTATGTGTGTACATGCTTGTTATGTGCACTTTGGTATAAGAGGAAGAGGAAAAGAAACCAAGGATATTTTACTCTGAGAAATAAGCATTTTTTATATGTTCAAACTTCTAAACCAAGTCTACAACAATTATAAGCATACATGCACTGTACATATCACAAGACTACATGAAAATAATATGTTAATCAATCTATATTTGTGACTGGATATGCCAAAATCCTGCACTTGTCTGTAAAAATCAAAATTTAGATTTTCAAGTCATAACAAGGGCCTCATCACAAGCTTTCATTTGGACAACATTGGACAATAGTTGGCAAAGATATGATTTTTACAGACATAGGTCTTTTACATATATATAACGCCAATTTCTTCAAAATATGAATTACTGACAAGTGCAGTTTTGCTTTATCCAGTAACATTTTCTATTCATTTTTAATATATATTTTCTATTCTAAATACACAATCACACCCAATACAAGCATTTTATTATTGTTTCAAAGATACATAAAACAGAAAATGTAAAAATGAATTTTCTTACTTTAACACATGTTCATGTAATTGAAGTACTGCAGGAGAAAAGAACAAATTATAAATTAATTAAAATATGTTCAGAGATCATTAATAAACTCTGTGAAATTGCAGGAGCTCATTTTCATGATTTTTAAAATTATTAGTTTGTACTAAATTGCACAGACTTTGTGTGTATTTTGTATTACTGATTGTAGTTTAAGAACAACTCTTTGAATGCCAGGAATTTTAATGCTCTATGGCATTTGTGTGTATTGTAATTTGCAAAATACCAGCTTGGCACTTAAGGAGTTAAACCAGTGCTAAACATTAACATAGGCTGGACCACAACTGGTCCAAGTTTACTACAAAATAAGTTTCAGGCCACTACACATTATCAATGCCACATTTTACTTGCCCAAAATGGGCATCCAAACATAACAGAATTGTTAATGTTTTTCTTTATTTGGGGCAACCACATTCCATTTTCAGGCCACTACAATTTGAAAAATCATGCTGTTACTTATCTGACTGGGCCACACAAAGAATTTTTTGTTTCTTTCTAGCATTGATATTACTACTACGACTTTTATAGTCAATGGACTTCTTGGCATTGCACGAAATACGCTTGCTGAATTACGCTATCGCCGCATCTCATCCATAATTAATCTGCAGACTCCAAACACAATTAGATTACGTGCACGTAATTACAGTGTGCATGTAAACCGTGATCTTTTTCTCTTTTTTAATTTACATTTATATTGATCTTGAACGAACAAACGGTTGAGAAAGGGGAAATTACAAATTGCACAATAAGGTATTTGAGGGCAAGTTGTATTTTAATGAAAGTAAGGGCTTCTATGTGTACTTTTGAAAAACTCCACTACATCGTAAATATATATATATTTGTTGAATACTACTAAAAAACACTTAACAAAACAAAACATTTATAAATGTATAAAAGCACACTTTCGTTTTACGTGGGCTTTGTCAATTTTCCTTATTTTATTTCACACCAAACACACAACAAAATATTCCCAAGAGCTGCATCCACGATGTGTAATTTTGCAATGCTTATAATTTCACTTAAAACAATAGTAACAAAAGTTGCTGAAAAAATATGTTATTTTGCAATGCTAATTACATTCTGTTTATTGCAGAAGAATGCTCTGGGCAGCTTACATAATGTATAGCAGCCAAAAAAATACACGGGGCGACGGGCGATTCGCCCCCGAAACCTTTGAAATCGCCCCCGTGAGCCACGGCACGGGGGCGAAAAGAAAAAAGAAAAAAAAACATGAGGTAATCGGATAGGTCACAACATGATACATATTGATAATCATTTATTAGACCCGTGAGCAGTGTAAACGATGTAAACAAAAATAAGAGCCCCTGTGAGCCCCAAAATAGCCTCGTGAATAATTTCACGAGGGCGTTTTTCTCCCTCAAAATTTTCAAAATCGCCCTCGTGAAAAAAAAAGTATTTTTTTGGTTGATGTATAGCACCCCTGAACCCCTGGATAACAAATGGTGGGAAAGACGTCATATCTCCAATTCCTAAATTCCTAAAAATTAATCCCAGTATGTAGACATCTTTGTTAATTTTTACAAGCACGGTTTATAAATCCACATTTTGTTGAAACACTCTTCATATTCCCAAGATAACTACTTACAAGATCTAAATATGGCATTTGCATAATGTGGGCTAAGTTTGGGGAGGGCGCAATTTGGGGAGGACACGGGGGGGGGGGGGGTAAGGGTAAGGGTAAGTTTCCTATAAGTCTGCCTTTAACAAAATGTTGGAAGTCCATTTGTTTTACTCAAGATTAAAACAATGCACATACAAAATTACATTTCATTCTCAATTTGTAAAAAAAAGGCTTATTGCACATGTCCAAATTAAGAATAATTATTGAAAGATGGGTATTGAAACAACAGTGAACAAATAATTGGGGGCTCAGGGCGAATTTTCCCCCAAAATGCCAAAAGAGAGCCCCCATAATTTTGCATCTAGTTTAATGGTTTAATGCAACACAAATTTTATTGTTATTTTCATGCAGGGAACTTGAAAGTAGCCCCCAAAAATATGTTTACGTTTCCCTGGTGAACAACCTAAGGGGAGTTAAAGGGGTAGTTTAGTTTTGGTAGAGAGGGCGCTGCATATCACAATTTGTTTGTGAGGTAATGAAAAACTGAGTGTCGAATTTGAGATAACATGCAATTTTAATGGCAGAATAAACTTTATTTGGTCAAAATCGGTCCAGAAACGGCTGAAATATCAATAAATATATCTGAACCTATACTTATTTGGGGCCCAAATAATTAAATGCATTTTTCAAAAATTAAAAAAATGCAAACACTTTTTCAAACATTTTCAAAAGCGTTTTTTAAATAGTTGTTGATGATCTCTCTATTTAATCATGATTTCAATAAAACATCACATGCATACTTTTGTATGAAAAATTGTTAAAACCAATGCCTTTTTAGAGAGCGCCCTCTTGTGTTTTAATTTGCTCTTTTTGAATGATAATGGGCTTTTTACTTGGTCGTTTGTAATTTTGTGTACATTTCGAGCATGGTGGAGTTATAACTATTAGTTTATAATGTTACTGTCCAGGTTTGGTTACTAAAGTTCAGCCTTACCAAAACTAAACTACCCCTTTAAGTCCTTATGTTTCCAGACCTTTGCCAGTTCAAGGTTTGAATGTCTCTGAAGTGGCAATCAAGACTAATGACGTACAAACAACAGAATGGCTCTAGGCAACATCTTCAATGGCCAACGAATAACACTAACTGGCTTTTCTTTAGAGGAACGAATCAAAACCCAAATATTTCACTAACAGGTTTCACGTAATGAAAAAATACACAAAGGCTCAGGGCATTTTAGCCCCAAAATGGCCCAAAGAGAGCCCCCGAAAATCATAAAAGAGGCCCTGTAAATTGACATAGATTTCAATGCAAAATTAATTTAGAGTGCTATTTTCATGCAGGCAAGTTTGAGAAGTAGCCCAGAAAATGTTTTTATTCAAGTTGTGGAAATAAAATGAATTTTAATTTTAATTTGAATACATTTTCACTTCTGGTTTCACTGGTTTCACGCATTTAACCCGTTCCCTTGAGATTCTGAAATCCCTATAGACTTTGTACATAGTCAACCAGATTCCCATAGGCAAGAAGGTTACTGGTCCAAACCATATTGTTTGATTGATTGTAATTACATTATGTATCATGTTATTGGGGGGTTTAATATGAGATGTGTCCAAACCGTAAAGGAGATAAAGTTTAACTTATGAAAATTGCATGAAATTGCAAATATGATGATCAAAATAAATCAGCATTTTCTGGCCCTGAAGGGTTAATTTTAAAAAGGAAATTTAACCTGCAAGTTCTTTGCATGTTGATTTTGTTTTTACCATTTAACACTTTGAGAGCCGGGGATTTCACAGCTCTGTAGCATTTGTGTGTATTGGATGGTGATAAAATGCGAGCTTGGCACTCAAGGAGTAAACATAATAACTACTCGTAGTCGTAGAAAAGAGATAGCAGGTAGGAGAGTGTGATATTGTTTTTAAAAATGCACAATTCAGACGAATCAATCACAAAAAATGCCAGAGAGAAATTAATTCCTTCCCATCTCGTAATCCAACCAGCTCAGAAGAGATCAATATTGTTTCAATTGCTGCCCCTACTCTGAACGATGGCTGGGAAACAAATGAATAGGCTTCTGTGCCAAGGTTAAAGTCATTAGTTCTGAGCCGGCCATAGTAAATTGAGAGGGTGGGCATTAGTATTTGTTTAACTCGACGACGGACTATTGACAGAACATCTACTAATGGAATTTTTTGTTCTTCCATATTTTTTGTTGGGTAATATAATATATGTGACCGGCTATAGCAAAACCCTGCACTTGTCAGTAATTCATGTATTGAAGAAATTGGCATTTTAAGATCACATATTGTGTGTAAAAGTCTTATGATTGTAAAATTGAAACAATCATATCTTCGCCAATAATTGACCAATTTGTTAGAACAAAGCATCAAATGAAAGCTTGTGATGAGGCCTTTCTAATGGTATGACAAATCTCCATTTTGATTTTACCGACAAGTGCAGGGTTTTGCTATAGCCGGTCACATATAACCACAGGAAAATAAAATTCATACTGTGTTTACACATCTCTGTCTGTCTGTGATGTTGTAACCTTTTAAAAATCTGCTGATATTTTTGTTTCCGTTTTTTTTTTTTTTTTTTTTTTACAGAGTAATAACTTTTTTTTTGTTACAAAGAAAGCAAAAAGTAAAACATGAAATTAAATACAATTAATATTGTGTGTACACATCTCTGTCTGTGATGTTGTACCCTTTTGAAAATCTACTCTCTTTTTTTTTTTAGCAATAACTTTTCTACAAAGGCAACAAAAAGTCAAAGAAAATGTGATGGAATAGAAAAAAGGAAAGTTAATTAAATCTCACATTGCCTTTTTCAATTAATCAAATAAGGAAAGAAAATAACTCTAGCATTAGTAGATTCATCATTTTACAAGGATTAATATATACAAAATGAAGATAATGAAGAAAACTGCTTATCTTCTAAAAATCGCCAATGTTATATAAAATGAGAGTAGCTGAGACTTGAGAGCCTAGCTTAGGGCAGAAAAGACAGTTACAACATGTATAATTTTAGACAAAATTAAAGAATATAGGTAACTTACATTGCTGTGGGATTTTCTCCTTGTGAGGACAACCAGACAAACTGCAAAAAAGATGAAAAATTTAAATCACTTTATTATCAACGTCATCACCTTTGTCATGATCCGAGATTGCCCTCGTCAATTCAGAGATGCCAACCTTCACAAACCAAAAAAAGTATTCTGAGAGGTAAAAACAGTATTTTCAACAACAAAAAAAGTATTTTTAGAGCAGCCAACCTCTAAGGTAGAAAACCATATTTTTTTCGCGAAGCCAATTCGCGCGGCAAAAATACTCTTTACGTTTGCGATAATATAGAAATTGGTTCAGTCGATCAAACAGCGTTTTTATGAGTTTCTTTTGTTTATTTGTGATATATTTAAAGTATGTTACTTTAGTAATAGTTTATTAGGGTTAAACGTAATTATTTTTGCCATTTTCAGACCGTTACTATAGGGTGGAACAACAAAATAAAATAAAAATAAAAATAAAAATAAAAAATAAATAAAACTAAATCTTTTTTCTTTTCTTTTCAAAAACGTATTTTCTGCTTAGAAAACGTGCCGTGTTTACATTTAAAAAACGTACTACTTGGCATCTCTGCGTCATCATCAATCATCACCATCAATAGCTTGAATAATTATTGTTCTATGTCCGCAATGTAACAACTATAATCATCAATTATCACAGTCATCATCATTACAACATTTATCATCAAAATCATTTAATCTCGACTGTTAGTCTTTATTGTTAGAATCATAACACCATAATCCTGATCATAATCATATACCATCATCATTACCGATTCCTCGCTCCTCCACTACCACCACCACCACCACAATGCTACAACTGGAACCATCACTACTACTAAGCTTAACTACTACTAACACCACTATCACCACCACTAACAACCACTACCACTACCATCACAAATAAAATGTTTGAATATCGCCCTTACCCTCCGATGGTGACTATACAAGCCTGTGACATGCCCCGTGCCATCGTAACCACAACCACTTACACCACTAACCACTACCACTACCACCACAAATAAAATGTTTTATTATCGCCCTTACCTCCGATGATGACTGTACAAGCCTGTGACATGCCCCGTGCCATCGTAACCACTACCACTACCACCACAAATAAAATGTTTTATTATTGCCCTTACCTCCGATGATGACTGTACAAGCCTGTGACATGCCCCGTGCCATCGTAACCACTACCACTACCACCACAAATAAAATGTTTTATTATCGCCCTTACCTCCGATGATGACTGTACAAGCCTGTGACATGCCCCGTGCCATCGTAACCACAACCACTTACACCACCAACAACCACTACCACTACCACCACAAATAAAATGTTTTATTATCGCCCTTACCTCCGATGATGACTGTACAAGCCTGTGACATGCCCTGTGCCGTCGCAGCCCGGTGTGGGGCATTTATTACTGCCCTCAAGACCAGGAGGAGGAGCTGATGGAAGGAAAACGGAAGACAAAATCAAGAAAAATGCATCAGCAATAAAAAAAAAACGGAAGACGAAAACATTCAAGAAAAATGCATCAGCAATGAAACAATGTAAGACAACAAAAAACGATCAAGAAAATGCATCAGCAATTCAGAAACAGAAGACGAAAACGATCCAAGAAAAAAGCATCAGCATTTAAAAAAAATGCACTTGGGAGGTTCATTGCAATTTAAAGAGCACTTGGAAATTATTCAATATCCCCAGAAATGATTAAAGAGCACATATCAATTGTAAAATAGCCCCTATAAAATAATAAATTAGTACCTGGATATTATAAAATAGCCCTAGCCGAATCTTCTACTCTAGCTTGATGCAAAACAAATTTAAGAGTGCAATTTTACTGCAGGCAGGCGCAATCCTCGGAACACAATGAGGCCCCGAAAATAAAATAAATCTATAATTTTATCTATGAATGCATAAACGGTTCATTCAACAGAAATGATCAGATTTGTGTAACAACAATATATCTACACAAATTGTCTATTGTACAATAACCTAATAATAACACATGTATATAATGTCCTTTGTTTATCAGTTTATAACCCACATGTGCATTTCACATATATATCAAGTAACGTAAAGTATTTAGGGAGGTCATAACGGGGGTGTATATAAATAAAGTCCCAAACAACAATTATATCCTCTCTCTGTTCCCCAATTCTTAAACAACACTATCAAGTTACCTGTACACCGTGTCCCAGAAAAAACGAAACCGGGTTTCATGGCAGAAATTTTATGTTATAATGAATAATTTCCTTGATGATATATATATGTCTGAAAAGCTACGTGTCTCTTCTTTTATTTGATATACAACTTATGGCACATAATTCACGCATGACTGAATTAGAACGATAGAAAGTGGTGTTACCAAAATTCAATTTGCGCGCAGAAATTGCAAGTTTGGGTGAGGTTTTGGGGAGAGTTTTAAGAGTAGTAAACGTACTTATTTTGAAAAAGGACAGACACCGCATGAAAATTCATAATTTTATCTTTAATATGACACCTCATGATTAAAAAATAAATTATATATGCCAGAGAACGAATACAATGAAAACATGCTTGATTCCAGCCCAAATGAGTAACTTTCCTGTAACTTGCCTGTTTCCTGATCCCCATGTTTGTGTGAATTCACTCATGCATCAACGTCCATTGTCAGCTGCTAGTCAGGAAAGCTGAGCGACTTCTTACTCAACTTTCACTCATTCGGGCAGAAATCAGGCATGTTTTCATTGTACTCGTTCTCTGGCATAAATCATTTATTTTTTTAGCATGAGGTGTCATGTAAAAGATAAAAATATGAACTTTTATGTGGTGTTTGTCCTTTTTAAAAATAAGTACGTTTACAACTCTTAAAACTCACCCAAACTTCAAATTTATGCGCGCAAATTGAATATTGGTAACACCACTTTCCATTGTTCTAATTCAGTCATGCTTGAAGTATGTGCCATAAGTTGCACATCAAATGAAAGAAGAGACACAGAGCTTTCTAGGCATATATATATCATTAATTAAATTATTCATTATGACAGAAAATTTCTGCCATGAATCCCGGTTTCGTTTTTTCTGGGACACGGTGTATTACGCACGCAAATGCACAAGCGAAGCAAGATCGGTATACCGAGTATCTATTTAAACGTGAATCAGTTACAATATAAACATAAAATAAACAAAGTATAATACTTTCTTTATTTACTGTACTGTACTGTATTTGGCAAGAGAGGTTAACGAATAATAGTCTGCAATTACAATAACACCACAAGAAATTTGAGACTAGAAGTAAAACTTTACCTTGTATTGTGTGTATAAGAGAGTGTAAATAAAATTAATTTTGTATTATTTACACACAAAAAACAATGAGGCATTTGGTGCCAATAAATGTGACCTCACCTCGATGTTAACCGAGCGACTAGTGGATAAAAAACAGTAGGGGGTCAGGTCGTAAAAACACGCAGCAAGCCTTCGGACCTATTCTTAATCTAAAATCCGCAAAATCCTCACTCGGGTAGGTTACCATAACAACCGCACCTCCCTCATCACGCGAACAGCTGGGGCGACACATAGTATCGGCGTGCGCTGTGTTTTTTGTTCACGGCCATCACGTCTTCTACCCGGGTAACGTTCCGCGCGCTTCTTAATACAAGGTTCATCAGGATGTCATCCTGATGTTGTCAGGACGTCACCGCGCTATCACCCTGTCCCGACTAGGGTGAATCTTACCCCGATGTCGTCCTGATGTTGTCCTGATGTTATCCCGATTGGAGCTTCTTAATAGAAACGGTGTAGGATGTCTATTTTGTTTGATTAAGAAGGCGTTTAAGGCTCATCCGCAACTCATGTTTTACAGAAATATACTTTTAAGTGAAAAATATGCATTCATTTTAACGCATCAGCACAATTTTGAAGTAAACAAAGTTATGCCAAATACTTTAATTTTGTTTTAAAAATAAATTTGGTATGCATTTACTATAGATCCTTCCTGGACCTGTAGCAGAGATGCCAACCTCTTGACACAAAAAAACAGACTGAATATCCTAAAAAATCCTATTTTGGAGAGAAAAATCAGATTTTCACAAAAACTCGACACTAACACTGGCCCGTTGGCCCCAGGCCTTTAAAATGTCAGGAAAATGTTTTACTGGTAAGAACAGGCAAGTAAAATGTTTGCTCTTTTAGTAACATTTACAGCCAACCTCGAGGGAGAAAAATCTTTCTTTTTTTTCACAAAGCCAATTTGTGCAATTTATACTTTGATGGATGTTTGGGTTAATAAAAAAAGTTGGTTCAGTTGATCACACAACGTTTTATGAGTTTTTTAAAAGTTATTTTTGCCATTTTCTGACCGTTACTATAGAATGGGGGGGGGGGGGGGGGAATTTTTTTTAAAAATGTATTAATTTATTTTTTTTTAAATCGTATTTTTTGCTAAGAAATCGTACTGTTGTATTCTCATCAAAAAATTGTACTAAATACGATTAAATCGTACTGGTTGGCATCTCTGTGTAGCTGTAGCTCCTAATTCTGCTGCATCAGCACATTTAAAACCTTTCCATTATATTTTGAAGTCGGTTAAATTCATACGTTTAAACTAAATCAAAGTCTAGTTTGAGGCTTGTAAATTCATCTTTTTCACAAATATACTTGAAACTTGACATGGGTGCTTACCAGGCAAGCTAGCTGTGGCTTCTACCGTAGAAGCACAAGTGACTGGTATCGGTATCACGGGTGGAGGTCCCATGCTGTTGGCTACGACGGTCTGGTCTGGGGTCATGTGACCGTCTGACGACAGACTCATCTCATCTTCAAGGGGGTCAATCATCTCCTGCTTGATGTGCAGCACAGGGGTGTCCCTGTCTCGGTCCGATGTCTCCTCCTGGGAGAGGGAATCTTGCGAGAGGGAGTCCTGAGAGAGGGACAGGTTGCTCGGGTTGGGGAGGTCTGTGTCTGGAATGCTGTCTTCGCTGGGTGGCGGGAGGTCCTCGCTTGTTTCCTCGAGGGTCTCTCCTGCTGGGGGAATGATTGCACTGGTTGCAGCAGGGGAAACGATTGCACTGGTTGTTGCGGAAGGAGTTGGGGGATTGTCCTGGGTGTCCTCAGCAGAAGCTGGCGTTGACAATTGTCTCTTGACTGCAGCTGTTGGATCCACCGTCTGTTGCTTCTTGGTCTCCTCTAGCTCCTGGGAGAGTTGTTCGCTGAGGACTCTTAGGTGTGCTGGCAAGCCTTCTTCATCCTCATCAAGTCCAGCCTGGGCAGACTGCCTAAGAGTGTGTTGCTCATCTATAACAAGCGAGGGCGCTTCACCATACATCTCCTCTCCGTCCGACCTGTCTTCTGACCTCTCTGCCCCCTCCCCAGATGAAAGTGTCCTGCTCTTTGACTTTCCCTCCTTGGCCAACCCAGAGCCTTCCTTTGCATTCCCCACAAGGTCAGGAGCTGTGTCTAGGACAGGCATGTCCTGGTTGAGGAATGCTAGTTCCTTCTGTAGCTTTGGAGGGGCGCACCCTTCAGCATCTGTCACCGAAGAGTCCTCCTTCTCTTCCTCTTCCTCCACACTCTCCTCTGTATCAGCTATGGACTCCATCTTGTCCGCACCACTCTCAAAGTCTTCCTCAATGTCGTTTGCTTCCGTCTCGTCTGCAATTGCTTCTCCTTCTTCTGCTGCTGCTGCTGCCTCCTCCTCCACCTCCATAGCTTCATCTTCTACATGTTCGTCTATCACATCCTCTTTTTCTGTATTGCATTCCTTGTCCTCCTCTGTCCCTGCTACCTTGGTAGTGTTGTCCTCGACAACCTCCTCCCCATTATCCACCTCCTTGTGGACATTATCTTCCTTGTCATCTTCATCCTTGTCCTCATCCTTCCCCTCCTCCATCTCCTTTTCATGCTTGATCTCCTCTGTGACATTGTCGATCAACCTCTGGAGGTTGACTATTGCCCTCCTGCTGCATTTCGTCTGGACGTCCTCGTCTTGACTCGAGATGGAGTTGGCATCATCAAGGTCCTGGTTGGGAGTGGTTATCTTGGTGGTTGGACCTTCGTCCTGGCTCGGTGCGCTCATCTTGGCGCTTGGACCTTCTTCTTCTGCTGCATCCTCCTGACTGCTGCTTGTCGGAGCTCCTCGTTTCCGTGACAACCGTTTCATCCTCTTCACCGGCTCTGGGTCCGGAGGTGGAGGGTCTGGTTCTGTCTTCTTTTTCTTGGCGGCTACAGGACACGTGTTTACACTGAAAGACAAAAGAAAATGAATATTAGCTTCTACTGCTGTACAGTTTAAGTGCTCAGTAAAACAGCAAGAGTTTCTAGTACATAACTTAAATGATGTTCACTCAAAAGTGAAATACAATTGAAATGTACTTAGTGGCATGCACATATTTAAATTTCTTTAGTTTAGCTTTTTGGAACAAAAAGCAACAAAAATGTGACAAAATCCACTCAGTCCATGAAATATGGAATAAACAAACATGTATGAATGTTTGCACGAACTGTAAAATCTACTGTAAGTGATGCAATTTAATACATAGCTCTTCTGTAAATTTACTAACAAACATGCTGCCATCTATCTCTATATAAGAATTCTGCAATCATTGGAAAACACATTGTAAATGTGTAAAAATGTACACATAATATAAACATACAGCAGGACTCAAAATTAGCATTGGCCCTCTGGCCAAGGGCCACAAAGTTGTTATATTGCTATAACCTGACTGGGCAACCCTATTTATCAGACTTTGCAATTATTTTCTATTTGGGATTACTTAAATCTTGTTTTGGACTACCAACATTTGAACAAGCCTAGATTTTACTTGCCCGAATTATTTTCTATTTGGGATTACTTAAATCTTGTTTTGGACTACCAACATTTGAACAAGCCTAGATTTTACTTGCCCGTTAGGGCTAGAAATAACACAAAATCTAGCATTGTACATAAGTACCCTTAGTCAGGGCAAGTAAGATGTACAAATGTATAATTTTACTTCCTCGGACGGGCCAGTCCAGAAAAAGGTTAGTGTGGAGGCTTGCCTTAGTTCACAAACTTGTTTGTCCTCCTTTAACCCATTCAGGACTGGTCCCCAAAATGATATACAGCTCTACGTAATATGGTAGAGCACATATGTACATGACATTGAAATAAGACCTTCAGGCTAGAAGGAATATTTATGCCCCCACTGGGTAACCTTTGCATATTTCTCAAATCCCTTTCAAATTCTTTGAAATGCTGTCATGGTTCAGATGCTTGGATGCAGTCAATTGAATGATCATTATATGAGACACTCTGTGAGCACTGCAAACCATCAGAGTACTTCGGACATTAGGGGTGGCTTTGGAGAATATTTCAATATCATCTTCTCTTCTGATACAAAACATCTTAGAACTACAAATTTGAGGCCCCCCCCCCCCCCCAAAAAAAAAAAACAACAACAACAAACAAACATCAAACAAAGGGATAACAATTCTGATCATCTACTAAAGGAACAAAAGCAGTCTAAATGTAACCCCACCCCCCCCCCCCCCCCACACACACACACACATACCTCTCCAAGAGAGACAATGAAACAATGGACAAATATATATTGATCGAGATTGACTTGCGGTTGTGACATTTATCAAACTAAGGAATACATTTTCATATTTATTTTGCCAATATTTGTCTTCAAGCATTTTTGGTGACATATTCACATCTTCAGCTGATAGTGAATTTCAAATTTGCTTGAAAAGCAGGTTTATACATATTACTCATGTACAATAAACATGTACACTGTTGTTTAAGAGTGACAGTTTTTGTTTGTGTGTTTGTGTTTGTATGTGTGTAAGTTGGCTCTCGTGTGTGTTTGTGTGTGTCCAAATGGCCGTATGTTTGTCTTTGTTGCATCATTCTCATAATGTTGCATGAGTTTGTGCAGGTGGGCATGTGCATGTGTGTGTATGTGTGTGTGTGTGCACAATTGGGTGTATGTGTGTATTCTTGGCAACATTCTCACGATTTTGCATATACAATAGAAAATACATACAGTACATAATTATTATGTTTACAATTTAGGGCCATTTTCTAACAAGATCCACTTTCTTTTTGGTCTAAAACTTATAAATAGAAAGCGTAGTGTGTACAAATGTATGTACTTTATAGAGTTGAATCATGTACAAAATGTAAATGCCTCAAGGCATTCTTCAGTAGTAAACAAGTTCCAATAGGCATGAACTATCATAAAGGTCACCACTTCTGGGACAATTTGACAAATGCATTTGTAAACAGCATGAGGGTTCACCACTAGAGCCTTCTTGCAACAGGCCTAATCAGGCCAGTAAATTAATTACCTCTAAATTTGTACCTGCCTAAAACATAAATATACTGGGTCCCCAAAATTACATTTCATTTATAGACTGTCAATTATCAGAATTTTTACCCCTATTAACATACATGTATAACCCCCTAAATTATAAGTATGGATGATTATACATACTGTATGGGACAATTTCAAGCTCGTCAGCATGGAAATAGCACTCCAAAATTTGTTTTGCATTGAACTCTTAAGCAAAATTTGTTGTGCATTGAACTCTAAAGCAAAACTACTTTACAATTAATCTTGTTGACATTTCAGAGGACTATATCGCCCTGGGCCACAGTGAATTGTTTTCACTAACTGATCCCCCCCAAAAAAATTACCCTCAAACAAAGAGAGACCGGTTTACTGCTGCTGAAGATACACACATTTGATTTTGGTCTGTAATGTGCACATTATGTGAGATATACTAGACAAAAAACACATTTGATGTTGATCCGATATTCATATAGCAAAAAAATGAAAATGCGCCATACACGTATCAGTCGTTTATTGCAATTTATTCAATCACTCAAGGAGGCAAGGATCCAATTTAGGGATTGATTCTATTCACATGTACATGTATGTACTCTAGCCAGTATTGAACAAGTCTCCCTTCATTTACTCACAAATCTACTGGAAACAAGGCAGTGGCGGCGACCTTTTGACCTTTTGAGAACAGTTTGGAGTTCTAAGCCAATTTTTCATATCTTTAATGAAACCACAAATTAAATTCATTTGGACGTACAGAGAGAGAGAAATGGAGTTATTTGACAAGCATTTAGTGAGCTCAGGACTCTTCTCTCTAACTAAAGTCAACATGCTTTTGACAAAATGCGTCAAACAGTGTATGTACTCAGTTACTCATTACATCCCCCCATTTCACAAGACTTTCCAATTATAATATTATACAGCATTCTTACACATGTATACATGCATGAATGGTGTAAACTATATGCACTTGCTGACATCGGTATACTTTTCTTTGAAAATTCAGGTTGTGCAAAGAAAGGAAACATAAATGGTGAGGAGTCGTAACACTTTTGACTGTTTTTCACATCCTCTATCTGTTTTGTACCATGGGCAATGCGTAGTTAACCCTTGTGGTATAATGTACAACTTAGCCATCAGTTTTAATATGCCTCATTACTAATTGTATTTCATAGAGTTATCAATTTGGTTTAATTACACTTTCAAAATTTCAATTGTAAAATTACCTTCAGAAATACAACTGATATTTTGTAAGAGAAAAATAATAAGTATCAGCTGCATCTAAAATTGCTTTCAACAAATACTTTTTAATGACATTAATAAGTCATGGTCCAGTTCTAACATGCAGAGTACATTACATCCAACTTCATTTAACTTTACTGTCTAGTTGGACGAGAGTAAGAAGGATGTTATATATATAAATTTGTGGTTATTATGAGTTCTACATGTTATCTTGCAAGTCGGAGCCTCCATTATATTATGCCAAATTTGTAGATAATTATTATTAATTTTGGAAGAAAGCTAAATTAGTTTCTACAAGACTCAAACTTCAAACACGATCATCTACCAAGTAAGTAACTTTATCTTTCTCAACCGACGTCTGATAAAAGTTCAGATTTTTGGCATTCAACTCGACCGATGATCTGATCAAAGTTTTAGATTCTGGCATTTAACATGAAATATTCAGAAGTGCGTGTACATGTACACCATGGGTACTCTGAAAATTCATCTCCGCAACCCCCTAAAGGTCAGTGAGCATGCATTATCTGTGCTTCACATTTTAAATCCCTGTCACATATCACCGGATAGAATTAACTGATTTCTGATGGAGAGCCAAATTTTAAATCCGTTCGTCTCTGTTCCTATGCGTTTCATGTCCATTTCTTGTTCTGCGCATGCATTCTATGTCAGGCGATGTATGTTGTACTGTACGGCGAAGTGCTTTGTGTATGAAGCAATGGAGACGACTTTCACCACCGGATAATTTGATTTTCGCAAATTTTTGATCCGTCGGGCATCCGTTTAAAGGTATCCTATGATATGTGACAACACCTTTAGACTCAGATATTGTTCAAAAAGCCATAAATCATAGGTTCCCCCAACATGCTTGATTACACATTCTTTGCCCGCTAGCTCTTTTCCCCCAAGGGAGATTACCATCTCAATTATATTAGATTGCATCAAGTCTTCAAAAAGTAATACTCTGATTCATCTGATTCAAAGCGCATAATACTAAGTTGTTATTTATTTAACTTATTTATTTTTGGCAACAATGTAATGACAATTAGTTAATGGGCACTGATTTTTCTCTTCAAGGCACAGCATTGGATCGTTGATTTTTTTTTCATTGTATTTATTTTTCATTATGTAGCAAACTTTCAAGTTTGACAAAGCACTGTATCATTGCACTGGATTGTTCAACTTATTTACTTATTTAATTATATGTACAGAGAAAATTAATGCACAATCTACTTGGAACTCAGTTTGGAAGCATTTTATCGCAAATTGATTTTGAATTTGAAATCTGAATTTGTTATAAATTATCAATTTTGTATTCATGAGATAGTCGTACCAATTCTGCAACTTGAAGATAAAAAATCAGTGGTGTTTGATTTCATATCTGTGCTTCCGGAATACCATTCCATAATGATGCAATATCATTCTCATTTTATATTCTGTCATAAGCCATAAATCGCAGACTCCCACCACATGCTAGATTACACATACAGTCAAACCTGTCTTAGCGGCCATCTGTCTATAGCAGCCAACCTGCCTATAGTGGCCACTCAAAGTGATCCCTTGCAGAGAAAAACAGTGTAATTGAACCTGTCTATAGAGGTCACCTGTCTACAGTGGCCACATTTCTTGTCTCCCTTGGGTGGCCACTATAGACAGGTTTGACTGTACTTCTAATTTTGGACGCATTTTATCACACATTTTATCTGATTTTTAAAAAATTCTGTATGAAATAGTTGTACCAATTCTACAACTTGACTATACAAATCAGCAGTGTTTGATATCATATGTGCCACTTGAATATCATGCCATAATGATGCAATATCAAACTCATTTTGTATTCTGTCATAAGCCATAATCACAGGCTCCAACCACATGCTTGATTACACATACTTTTAATTTTGGAAGCATTTTATCACAATTTGTTTTTGTTTTGTATGAAATAGTTGTACCAATTCCACAACCTGACTAGATACAAATCAGCAATGTTTGAATATCATGCCATAATGATGCAATATCATACTTATTTCAATACTCATACCCCCCCCCCCCCTCCCTGAATATTTTACCTTGTTCGTAGCAACACCCGTTTGATGCAAATCCCAAATGTTACCAGCGAAACTGAAACTAAATCACTCATTTACTGCAAAATACATGCATGGCAATTTGTAACTTTCCATACGTCATAAAAACAATTTTGTAATTCATATGATAAATTGTTGTTAAAAGACTCAATCTCTCTCTTCCCCCCCCCCCCCCCCCCCTCCCATTTTACCCTATTTGTAGCCAGGCGCGGCGCTACGTTCGGAAAACACAATGCATGGGGGGGGCGAGCATTGTTCACAAACAATGCTCGCCCCCCCTATGCATTGTGTTTTCCGAACGTAGCGCCGCGCCTGTTTGTAGCAACACCTGTTTGATGGCAATCCCAAATGTTAATTGCAAAACTGAAACTAAATCACTCATTTACTGCAAAATACATGCATGGCAATTTGTAACTTTCCATACGTCATTTGAAAGAAAATTAATCAGAAATGTCTAAATGACTCACTGACTCTCTCTCTCTCTCTTCTTGTTTGCTTTTCTCAAACATTTTAACCTGCTTGCAGTAACATCTGTTTGATGCACGACTCCCAAAGGTTATGCATCATATGTGAATAACTTAATTCTATTCCATATAATTTACTGGAAAATGCCATGTATTTCTCATATATGCATACAACTGTAACTTAGGCAAACTTTTGTTTTAATTCATCAGAAACATTTCACCATCCCTTTCTCAGATTGTTTATATATATGTGACCTTACACCACAAAACGAGCAATAAGTCTGGGAAAATGATTATTTTGCTGATTTTCACATGACATCACAGTAGAATTCATTACCTTTAAAATGGTATATAATTTGTCATATTCAGACAAGGCAAACCCTCTGAAAATGAGCGCCAAAGATTTAGAAAATGGCTGAAGCAGTTTTCAAACAAGGGAGAAACGGGCCACTTCAAAGATCGGCGTCTATTCAAGCGCTGTAATCTGATAATTTTTATTTGATGAAAAAACATATTTAAACATGATTTCTGACAATCAAAATTTCACAGAAGGTAGATTAAGATACCTTCATGCAGGAAATACAAAAATCCTGAATCTCATACTTTTGACCAAATTTGACTATTTCAGCTATAACAGAGAAACTATATCAGCGACATAACGGTCGTTTTGTTGTGTAAGGTCACATATTTGTTTTCATATTAACAACATACATTTCAACGCAACTCCCAAGGATCATGTCAGACTGAAACCAATTCATAGCTTTTGTAACTTTCCTTATCATATTTGTAAGAAAAAAAATCAGAAATAAAGGTTTTCAATATATTTGTACATTCTCTTTCTTCTCCCTTTCCATCGATATTTATCCTTGTATAACCTTCCTTATAATCATTGGTAAGAATTTTTTTTTTAAATATCAGAAATAAATGTTCACAGTATCTTTACCATGTTTACAATGATAACCATCTCTTTCTTCCCCCTTTCCATTGATATTTGTGACCCGCTATAGCAAAACCCCGCACTTGTCAGTAATCCATGTTTTGAAGAAATGGGCATTTTAAGTTCACATAATTGAAACAATCATATCTTCGCCAATTATTGACCAATTTGTCATAGAACAAGCATCAAATTAAAGCTTGAGATGAGGCCTTTCTAGCGGTATGATAATATACATTTTGATTTTCATCGACAAGTGCAGGGTTTTGCTATATATAGCCTACTCACTATGTACTTTTTGATGCAAATCCCAGAGGTTACATGTACGACTGAAACTAATTCAGTTCATTTTCTTCAAGCAAATTACTTTCACTTGAGAAGACTGCATTAATTTATGGCGGGGCTTGTTTGTAATCAAATCAGAGCAATCAATCTGTCTTAAAGGGGTCTAGTAACATTGTCAAAATTCTCAAAACTTACTTGGAACTCCAGCGGTTCTCACATACCTCATTGTATTGGTAATTACCAATAGAAGCATGGAACATGTTTAGGTTTTCTGAATGTCTTTTTCATTATAAAGATATGTATGACCGAAGTGTTCAGATTCATAATTATCTAGTGGATAATTATAACTGTGTACAACTACAAAGTCAGTGCAATGAGTAAGCAAAATATCACTTTGCTTTTTTGCTCATTGATCAACCATTACATGTCATTTACCAAGGAATTTTCACACATCACTCAGAAAACATGTATCAGATCACAAAAATACACATTTATCAACCATTCATAATTGTTTGTACGTATGTCAACAAAGTTACTACGTCCCTTTAAAGCTCATCCATATGGCAAGCTTCTTTAATGAGTTGAGTGGATGCTTTCCCAACTCTCTTTTAGTAGTAGGAAATATCAGACTTTCTGTGCAAAGTTCATGGTTTGCTTGTTGTCTTAAAGTTTAACTTACTTGTTGCTTGTAACACTATATCTTAATATTCCTATTTATTGTAACATTTGATGTATGTTGATCTGTGAAGACAAGTTTCCACTTTAATAGTTGGACTATAAAGTGAATCTTGAATCCTCTTTTCTATTTATTGCATCTCAAAACCACTTGATGAAAATGTAATATTTAATATAACAAATTTAATTATGATATTCAGTGAGTGCCTATATATATACTATTGAGGTTAATCACTAGTTCAATGTCTGATAACTGATGTCTTGTAGTGTGTTTTGTTGCTCTCAATTGCTTCGAACTGCATCAATTTATATGGAAATTTGTAGGGTAATTTTGTTAGTCTGTTTATTAGCTTGCTTGTAAGTTATCACTGATAAGTTACAGAAGAGCAGAATCCAAATATGTTAGATATATTTCAGCACTATATTATCTTTCTAAGAAGTGTTTCAATAACCAGCCACAGCAGAGAAAAAATGCACGGGGCTCAGGGCAAATTTGCCCCTGAAATGCCAAAAAGAGCCAGCATAAATTTGCATAGAGTTCAATGCAAAACAAGTTTAGAGTGCCGTTTTCATGCAGGCAAGCTTGAAAAGAACCCCCCCCCCCCCAAAATTAAATTCCATATTTGTTTTCTGCGACAATTTTGTGTCATCAATTAAATCCAAGGCAAGTGAATAATTATCCCAAACAGTTACAAAATGCATATATACTTGCTTAACCAATTCTACTCAGATGAGGTTTATAGAGACTTGAGTTTAGATATATGTACTGGTTGTATCAAGGCTATTTAACCAATAAGGGACTGGTCTAAAAATAACTCAGTTGAAGTCTATATGGAGAATTCATGTTATACCAAAACCAAACAGTCTTGAATGGGTTACTAATGTGACCTAATAAAGTACTTGATGACTAAGTTGGCTTCGAGTTGTTTTCAAGAAGTAAACAAAAGACCCTTTTTCAACTTCCTCATTCTTACCCTTTCAGAAAAGTTTCTAAGACTTTGTATTTGTATATCCCTGTAGTATACGACAAGTGCATGAAGGTACAGTCAGATTAAAGTAGCAGTCATGCGTATACCAACGAGTATGGCAGAGTCAAACCGGATATATTGATATCCGGATATGATCCGAGTAAAAATGGACGGATATCAGATTTATCCAAAATGTTTTTTTTTAAATTACACAAAACAAAATTAATCGGATTTATCCTAAATTTTATCCTAAATTTTATCCGAAATGTAAATTAAATTTTTTTTTTTTATACCCGTATCCGAGAATTTTAATTCGGTATCCGACCTTCATGGTCTGATACCGAACGGCTATCCGTTTGGACTCAGCCCTACCCACGAGTATAAATGTTTCCTTGGGCAGGTGTTTAATTAGCCTTTAGCACCCTATATAGTAGGGCAGCTTGGGCTAGTATGCTCCCCTGGGAGTTGAGATGGTGCACAAGATAATTGTGCGGGCTTGAACTGTACCTGATGACCAAGGGTAATAATGCACCTCTGAATAGGGCACCTAGATACATGGAGCTCTAGTATAAATGCTATATATTACGTATATTATTAATATTAATGCTGACAAAGGCTGTAGATCACAGCAAACAATTTTGGACGTAAATATTTATATAATTGTGATCATTTAATTCTGACAAATGAAGAACTCTTTATGTAGATATGCTGTTTGATGATAAGGTAACCAACTCTATTGTAAACATTTCTTGCAAAGAAATCGATCTCTCTATAGATGAATAATTCACAGCGCCTAGACAATACATTCCTGAGGCATATTGGTTTTTGAATTCAGAGAAAGGTAATGTAATATTGATGAAACATGCAATAACACATACATCATTTATTCTTTTATTCCTTTATCAAACTATGTATTTATTAATTTTGCTATAGCAATAATAGCACTATTATTTTAAAGGGATCTAGTAACTTTGTTGACATGTGCAAAAAGTGATGAATTGGTATAAATTGTGTATTTGTTGAGCTGGTATGTTCACTGAGTAATGTGTGAAACCTATTGTTAATACGAATGCAACAATGTATGAGAGAACCACTTCTAAGTAAGATCTGTGGATTTGGACAATGTTTCTACGTCCCTTTGAGTCAATACAATCCTAAAGGCAAAATACATCTGAGTGAAAATCCAACATTGATGAACCATACAATTTGAAAGGTGCATAATTTCATTATTATTATTATTTTTATATTTTGAATTGATCTCTTATGATTAATTAACGGCAGAAGTATTGGACATACAATAAGTCCCTAGGGTAATATGGTTTTGATTGTAATTGGATGGATCGATGCAACATTGATGAAACAGAATAGTGCATAGTTCACATTTGTTTTTATTTTGCTATTAATTAATGACATACTAGGATGGACAATACATCCCGAGGGTAACGTGGTTTTTATTGTAATAGGAATGATCAGTGAAACATTGATGAAACATGCATATTTTTTTAATTGATCTCTTATGATTAATTAACATCGGAAGTCTCGGACATACAAAAAGTCCCTAGGGTACAACTTGGTTTTGATTGTAATAGGAAAGATGGATGCAACATTGATGGAACAGAAAAGTGCATCGTTCACATTTGTTTTTGTTTTGCTATGACGACATACTAGGATGGATAATACGTCCCGAGGGTAACGTGGTTTTTATTGTAATAGGAATGATCAATTAAACATTGATGAAACATGCAATTAGAAAGGTTTTTGTTTGTTGCTATGAACGAAAACCTAGGACAGACAATAGGTCCCAAGTGTAACTTGGTTTTGATTGTAATAGGAGAGATGGATGGAACATTGATGGAACATGCAAGCCAATTTTAGAAAGGTTTTTATTTTTTGCTATGAATGAACGACTAGGACAGACACAAATACCCAAAGGTTACGTGGTTTAGGTTGCAATAGGAAGGGTGGAGCAGGGGAAAAAATTTAACAATTTTATATTTTTGGGGCTACTTTTCAAACTAGCCTGCATGAAAAAAAGCAAGTTAACTTGCTTTGCTTTGATCTCAATGCAAATTTATGGGGGTTCCATTATGATTCTCAGGGGCTCTTTATGGCAATTTGGGGGCAAATTCGCCCCAAGCTCTTGGGTATTTTTGTCACAGGGGTGGAGCGATGAACAAACATGCACTATTCAAATGTGCATGATTTGTTTGCACAGGAAGGCATCATGTTCTTGAGATCTATGAAATATCACCCTTGGTGACATGTATGTCAATAGCGCTTAGAGTCGGATTCATATTCATATAAATCAAAACATTATTAATATGAGAGTCCTGGAAGGAAGGAACTGATATTATTAATTATTAATTACATTACATTTTTTTCCACAATGAATATCTCCCTACCTCGCTTTTTCATCCAAGAATATCATTCATTGCACATGAGATTAAAGGGATCTAGTAACTTTGTTGACATGTGCAAAAAGTGATGAATGGTTGATGCAATGTATATTGTTGTTATCTCATATGTCCACAGGGTATTATGTGAAAATTTCAAGTCAAATGGACATTGTATGGCCAAGTAATGAGCGAAAATGCAGTGATATCAGTAACTCACTGCACTCACTTTGTACACGGAAGAAAAACTCGCCCGGAGTTTTTCTTATCTGAATACTTCAATCATACATATCTTTGTAACGAAAGGGAAATTTGAAAAACCGAAACCTGTCCCATGATTTTATTGTTAATACGAATACAACAAGGTATAAGGGAACCGCTAGAATTAAAATTTTATTATGAGGATTTGGACAATGTTACTAAGTCCCTTTAAGAGTTGATAACAGTAATTGATATTTGCTGTGCATCAATTTGTGCAGATTTTGTCCAACCTTCGGCAAGCAAGAATTGTATAAGCCGCACCAGTATATTACAAGCACAATTTGTTTTATAACGCATATTACAAGGTGTACATGTATGTGTGTTGCATTAATGTATAAACTCTGGTTTTAAGTGCAAACAAAAATGAGTGAATACTATGCACATCGCGAATTAGAACACTCGTGCAACGACTATTTGTTTCTCAGAACTAGAAAATAAATGGCACAATGATTTGAAGAACCATTCTACAATGTGCAGCTTTTCCCCTCACACTATCCCCCCCCCCACCCCCAGGGTTAGGGGTAGGGTTAGGGGGGGGTGGTGGCGAGGTAGTGAGGTAAAATCTGCAAAATGATTTGGAGAACCATCCTTAATTTAGCAGATATTCCCCTCCCCAGGGTTAGGGTTAAGAGGGATAGTAAAGGGAAATCTGCAAAAAAATATGAAGAACCATCTTTCATTTTTACAGCTTTCATCTCACAACCCTCCACCCCCCCCCCCCCCCCCCCCCTCCAGGGAAAAGGTAAATATTTATTTTTCAGGGGCTACTTTTCAAGCTTGCCTGCATGAAAATAGCACTCTAAAAATCTGTTTTGCATTGAACTCTATACAAATTTCAGGGGCTCTTTTAAGATTTTGGGGGCTCTTTATGGCATTTTGGGGGCGAATTGGCCCCGAGCCCCTTGTATTTTTTTCACTGCCCCCCCCCCCCCCCTCCCCAACCCCCTGGCTTTCCTTTCCATCTCCCACCCCCACATAGTTCCACAGTTTCTATGGGTAATTAGGGCACAAGACATTTGTTTTCTGATTCAAATCATCGCCCGCCATTCACACGCCGAGGCAATTAGCGTCAGGCAACGAGGGAGAAGTGTGAATCCTTTGCAAAGGTCTATTCATAAAGGTACAGTCACATATCACCGGACAGCTTAAACGGACGGGCCAATGGATACAAAATTTGAGAAAACAAATTATCCGGTGGTGAAAGTTGTCTCTCCTTTGTTGCATGCACATAACTTTCCATCGGATAAAACAACGGACATCGCCGTAACAAGAACGCATTTGCCTAACAAGAAACGGGTAATAAACGGAGACGAACGGATTGAAAATGTTGCTCTCCCTCGGGTGTCCGTTAATGCTATCTAATGATTTGTGACATGGGCTTTATAAATAAGAGTGTTCAATACTGCACAGCGCAATACAGTGCGTACATAAAGAAATGCAGAAACACAGTTGGCATTTACAGCAATGCTAGAAATTCCTTCTTTGTTTTTCCCCCTTGTGGACGAGTCTCACATTTTAGTGGCCCCAAACCCTTACATGGTGGCCCAAAACAAATAAAAACATTTAAAAATACATAACTGCTTTACATGGATGCCCATTCAGGAACATAAAATCTCAATCAAATCCTGGTAGCCCAAAGCTGATTGTCAAGACACAAAAATGTTTCCATTGAAAACATGTCCTTTTAAGTCTTTAAAGTGACAATGTCGCATATTTGCACACAACATTTATACAAAATGCCAAAGAGCTGTAATAATTGCACTCAAAGGGTTAAAACTAAGGTAAAACTAACAATTTGTGGAGTAAAAAAGTTTCGCAACTGTCACTTTTTCAGCTAACTAGCTTGGGTAGAGAAGATAGTAAGTTCAGTTGCTTAGATTCAATTTCAATTTCATGAAAATTCTTCTGGGGGGCGTTTCACTAACACTAAAATCGATTTTAGCATCAATTTTGTGTGATAATCGTCCCATTGAGTAAATCCGAAAATTTATTTTAGTGTTTTGTGAAACACCCCCCAGGATAAATCTAAATCTTCATTTTGATAAAAACCAACAAGTTGCAGCTTACCTCCTATGACGAGTGTACTTTCCATTAATGTGCCCTGAGCCGTCGCAGCCTCTCGTAGGACAGCTGAAATTAATGAATGAAATATTTAAAAATAAGTCAGATAAAAGATAAATATCATTCTCTAGTTTCTCTCTAGTAAAGTGATGCATGATGGCCAGTAATATGATGCATTGTGTAAAACAAAAAAATTGCCTTACCAATTTAATAAACATATTGATGCATGAACCTATGACAGTGGTGAGTGTGCACGCCGGTAACTTCCTAACCAGAACGTCAATGACGTAGCGCTCATCCGCCATCTCGCAACATCAAATATCGCAAATTTCATGTGGTACACTTTTCAACTGGTCAAAAAACAAGAGCCCCAGGGGGGCACGACGCTCACCTGAGGTCAATCAATTCACATCTGGCGCATGTTCTCTCTGCATATACATTGTATGTATAAGGAGAAAAAGATCTTTGAATTTTATACATTTTTTTATCCTTGGGGGCCCTCCAATTAGACTCCACTAGAAGCCAAATAGTAACATTTAAACAACTTGGGAACCCCTACCACTAAGAATGATTTCAACAAAGTTTGGTTGACATATAATTATTCAATTGGAAGAAAAAGACAAAAATGTTAATTTCTCTTGGAAGTCCCCCCCCCCCCCCCTCCCAACATATTACCCCCACAGAACCCCTCAGGGGCCATCGAAAGAAATGTCATGAACTTTCATTCTTTTTCAAAAGAGGCATCTATAAACCAAATATCAGGTCTTTAATACTTCTGTATCTTGAAAAGAAGGATGTTTAAAAATGTACATATTTTTACACTAGGTGCCCTCCCCTAGGGCCCCCTTGGCAGTCACATCCATCATTTTAGCAACTTTTGTTCCTCTACCCCTAAGGATGTCAAGTTTGGTTAGAATCCAATCATTGGTTCTTGAGAAGAAGATGAAAATGCATATTTCCTATGGTAGGGCCTCAAAAATATTGTTACCCCACAGGTCCCTTATGGTGCCACCCACAAAAATCTTGTGAACAATTTTCATTCTTCATCAATAGAGGCATCTAAATGTGAAATATCAGGTCTGTCATACTTTTAGATCTTGAGAAGAAGATTTTTAAAATTTACATATTTTTTACACTCAGTTCCCTCCCCCAGGGCCCCCTGGGGGCTACGCCCACCATTATAGCACATTTTGTTCCTCTACCCCTAAGGATGATTCCTGTCAAGTTTGGTTGGAATCCAATCATTGGTTCTTGAGAAGAAGATGAAAATGCATATTTCCTATGGTAGGGCCCCCCAAAAAATGTTACCCCCACAGGGCCCTTATGGGGCCACCCAAAAACATCTTGTGAACAACTTTCATTCTTCATCAATAGAGGCATCTACATATGAAATATCAGGTCTGTCATACTTCTGGATCTTGAGAAGAAGATGTTTAAAATTTACATATTTTTTACACTTGGTGCCCTCCTCCAGGGCCCCCCTGGGGGCCACGCCCACCATTTTAGCAACTTTGGTTCCTCTACCCCTAAAGATGATTCCTGCCATGTTTGGTTGGAATCTAATCATTGATTCTGGAGAAGAAGATGAAAATGTATATTTCCTATGGTAGGACCCCCCAAAAAACTGTTATGCCCACAGGACCCTTATGGGGCCACCCACAAAAATCTTGTGAACAACTTTCATTCTTCATCAATAGAGGCATCTAAATATGAAATATCAGGTCTGTCATACTTCTGGATCTTGAGAAGAAGATATTTAAAATTAACATATTTTTTACACTTGGTGCCCTCCCCCAGGGCCCCCCTGAGGGCCACGCCCACCATTTTAGCAACTTCGATTCCTCTACCCCTAAGGATGATTCCTGTCATGTTTGGTTGGAATCTAATCATTGGTTCTGGAGAAGAAGATGAAAATGTATATTTCCTATGGTAGGGCCCCAAAAAAAACTGTTACGCCCACAGGGCCCTTGTGGGGCCACCCACAAAAATCTTGTGAACAACTTTCATTCTTCATCAATAGAGGCATCTACATATGAAATATCAGGTCTGTCATACTTCTGGATCTTGAGAAGAAGATGTTTAAAATTTACATATTTTTTACACTTGGTGCCCTCCTCCAGGGCCCCCCTGGGGGCCACGCCCACCATTTTAGCAACTTTGGTTCCTCTACCCCTAAAGATGATTCCTGCCATGTTTGGTTGGAATCTAATCATTGATTCTGGAGAAGAAGATGAAAATGTATATTTCCTATGGTAGGGCCCCCAAAAAAACTGTTACGCCCACAGGGCCCTTATGGGACCACCCACAAAAATCTTGTGAACAACTTTCATTCTTCATCAATAGAGGCATCTAAATATGAAATATCAGGTCTGTCATACTTCTGGATCTTGAGAAGAAGATGTTTAAAATTTACATATTTTTTTCATTTGGTGCCCTCCCCCAGGGCCCCCCTGGGGGCCACGCCCACCATTTTAGCAACTTTGGTTCCTCTACCCCTAAATATGATTCCTGCCAAGTTTGGTTGGAATCCGATCATTGGTTCTGGAGAAGAAGATGAAAATGTAAAAAGTTTACGGACGACGGACGACGCACGACGCACGACGCACGACGGACGACGGACGACGGACGACGGACGACGGACGACGGACAAAAAGCGATCACAATAGCTCACTTGAGCCTTTGGCTCAGGTGAGCTAATAAAAATTGGATGCCCTGGAAGGGACATAAAAATAAAAAATAAAAAAATTAGAGTGAAAAAAATATAAATTTGACGCCCCGGAAGGGACATGGGGAAAAATTTTTTTTTTTAATAAATAAATAAATAAATTAATTAATTAAATTTTAAAAATAAAATAAAAAAATAAAAATTAATTAATTAATAAAAAAATAAAAATAAAAAAAAAATAATAATAAAAAAAAAAATAAAAAAAAAAAAAAAATAATAAAAAAAAATAAAAAAAAATAAAAAAAATAACAAAATAATAAAATTAAAAAATTAAAAATTACCATAATTAATGAATGGAGAAAAATTTCAAAATTCTGTGTAGAAGTTTAGTGTACCAAAGTTAGTTCTACCAGATAAAGCAAACCAAATCAAAATCGGTCGAGAAATGAAGGAGAAGAAGCATTTTTTGTGATTTCGAATAAATTTGCATAAATTACCATAGATAATGAATTTCACGATTCTGTGTAGAAGTTTTAAATCCCCCTCCTAGCCCTATCTTATGAAACAATCAGAATCAAAATCGGTTGAAAAATAACGAAGAAGAAGCATTTTGAAAAATGTGGACGGACGGACGGACGGACGCCGGACGCCACGGCATGGCATAAGCTCATCATGCCCTTCGGGCCGGATGAGCTAAAAAGTATCTAAAACATGCTCGACTGCACCTTGTGTGTTAAAAGAAAGGTTTTTATCAACCCCATGCACAGACTTATGAAGGCATTAATTTCCAGCCCTTGTATTATTTCTTTGTTGACACAGCAGAAACGTGACATTCAATCTTCTAATTGTATTCTATCCACAATATATATCAAAATTCTAATTCTACTGTACTACAATTTACTACTTATTGCTACTGAGTTAAACATAGAGGAAAATTAACTTCTTGAATGTATTAAAGATCGGTACGCTACATTACTTTACAATATTCTACCGTAGTTCACAGTAATTCATCGTACAAGTTTAAAATAACAAAGAAAATCATTTTGTTTTTACCTTTGTAGATCTGGAGCTGGATCCACTGCGAAATAAAATCACACAAAAAAATTAAAGTGTTAGCAACTATATTTTCCTTTGAAAATAATCTTACATTAAGGTATTGAAAATAAGAATTCAACAATAATTTAACACAAAAGCCTGAGTAATCAAGTGATGTTCGCTAAATATGTTCACTTCCAATTTGACATGTGACCAGAATTTTAAAATGACTTGTGTTCCAGATTTTGAGGTTTTTCTCTGACAAGGATTCAGCACTGACTTTCCCTCTTCCTCATAGTTTCTTTTCTTTGTACAAAACAAAGACCAGACTTCTTTGTACTTCTATTACTTCCTCAAACTGCTCTCAACAATTCATGCAAACTGTAATAAACACGGTACAAATAGCCAGTTGATATTGTATAGCTGAATGCACTGCCATTCAATTCAATGTGAAGGCTGCATAATACACCCAAAATGGGGGAATCAACTATGAGATTTAATTTTTCCACTTTCATTAAATTCTGGACGTTTACTATCCTGAAAAAGGATATACACAATACGCTCAATATTGGTTGACCATAAGGATGTTTTAAATAGAATTATGCGCTTTGAATATGACACTTTCATTAAAGGGAAATGACAGTAGTGGGAAACGCCCCACACACACAAAATGAAATGTACACTCTTATTACCAACCATGTGAAAGAATATAATTTTACTAATATGGAATTATAAACATTTGGCCAGGAAACCGCCTACTAATGGATATATTTGCAAAATTATAAAACTGATTTACAGTAAATTGATCGCCAAAGCGGAATCGCGCATACGCTACGTGCAAAAGACCATGTGGTCCGCACATGCTTTTCACGGGTGGCCATTGGATTTTTCCCGATATTTCTGCATGTAACGATGCTTAGGTTCGGATTTTACCACATAAGCATTTTTAGATACTTAGTTCAACAATGTTGATCAATTATTTTGGCCAATATAAATGTTTTCTGTAACTTTCCCAAAACTGTTATTCATCTTTAATATCTGGACAGACAATATCCTGGAAGCGTGTCCGAGAGTTTTCTTTTCTTTCTAAAATTAACTTTTATTAATGTGTTGATACTTTGAAGGAAGCCGTTTATGGTCAGTGTGTGATGCGAGACGGTCATTTTCAGACTGTTTCCTTATTCAATATTCTGGGCTCAGATTCATGAAAGCCTGCTGGCTTAGTTCCCTGCTAAGTGTATTTTGGATGACATGCCTAAGAATTGAACACATGATCTTATAGCTGCTAACTAGGGCTTATTTAGTGGATCCATAAGGCAACGCTCGAAATTGGCGTAGGCCCGATGGCCCGGGGCCAGTAAAAGTTGCGGTCGGGCCAGTAAAAACATAAAAATGCCAAAGTTTGGTGGCCCGATCGGGCCACCAAATGTTTAAACCATAAGAAGACAACATCAAGGAATAAGAATCTCAAGTTTGACACCTCTTAAAAACACTTTAATTGTGATTTAAATATTTGCAAGAAATGAAAAGGACGGACATAAAAAGTCGCAAGCGCACTTGCGCTAGTTGAATTAATCCTTATTAATTTATGCCTACAAATATGTGCTATTTCCTCATATGAACACTCTCCCTTGAATTATCTACTTCTTGCATGATAAATCATGGTAAAATTAAACAACTTCCAGAGGTGTGTAATGACTAAAAGTAAAAGCATATGCTTATGCTGTTTTCTTAATTTCCCACACACCCCCTGTGCTGTTTTCTTAATTTCCCACACACCCCCTGGAAGCCTTTGCAACATGTAGAATATAAACATAGAACAACCAATCCACAGAGGGAGTATGTGTGCATACTAAGACCTATCAAAACACATGTCTAACTTTTCACATTCATTCATATTGCAAAGTGCAGTGTGCTTGCCTTTGCGATACCGTCCGCGATACCGTCAATAAAGGGGAATAATTTCATCTTTCGGATCATTATTCATATTTTTGAAGGTATTAGAAAGAATCATTTTTACAAGGTAGAGACTTGTGACTACTTGGAATTATTTTAGCTTGTAAAATAACAAAGATTTAAGTGATTTCATTTCCCGATTTGAAAAGTTATATTAGCTATGCTCAGTCCCATGTGTGTTTTTTTGTGTTAGAGATTTTATGGACCATAAAATAACCAAATCGTACATGGAAAAGAGCTTAGTTTCATCAGTTGATGACTCTTAGATGAAACTGCTCGATTCTAGGTTTTGTTTTGTTTATTCAGTGATGGATTTCTTTAATGATGGTGGTAATTTTAACACATAACTTCCATAATTTACCAATTAATGACCAAGTAGTCATGACCATTGTTTTTCTTTGTTTGTAAATTTTATTTTCGGGCCACCAGAAAAAAAAGATAATTTCGAGCATTGGAATACAGTAACAAATGAGGCTAAACATTGCCCAGTACCCTGAAACTATGAATATGGTTATTGTTTTAATTTTACTTTTGTTTTTCCTTATTTTTTTCGGGCCAGTAGATTTTGGTTTCGGGCCACCAAAATTGGAAAAATACTAATTTTACTGGCCCGACCGGGCCACCAGCAAAAAAAGTTAATTTCGAGGGTTGCATAAGGCTTACTCATTTAACCCTAGTTGGGGACTATGAGTCAATTAACCGTTAAATTTGAAATAAGCTTAGCGTGGAACTATGCTAGCCGGCTTTTGTGAATATGTGCCCAGGCCTCCATGCCAATCCTTTTTGCTAGTGGTATGGGCGGACATGTCAAATAATTGTTGTCATTATTTGATGGCCCAAAACAAATATCAACTGGTCAGAGTATTCAATTAAATTTTTAAACTGAAAAAAAAGGAAGAGATTCAAATGGATCTAGACTTAAATATGTTGACATATCTATGCAAAAGCTGACAAATGGTTGATGAAATAGATCCCGTTTAAGGAAATATTGTTCAAGCTACCTGCTGGTCCTTTGCTGCTGCTTCTCAGGCGCCTCTCCTCCCCATCGGCCGATTCCTATAATCAAAAGTCCACAAGAAAAGAGAATCATAAATATTCATACTAGCTGGACACTAGCACTTTCCCATATTGCCCAGGACAAGTAAACACATTCATAAATGGTCTAGTTTAGTTGCCCGTTCAGGCAACTATTATTTCTGTTCAACTACGAAAGTTACTTAACAATTTAATTCCTTATCATCTAGAAACAGGAGAGAATTTTGCCAAGCAGATTGTCTGCCTACTTAGCACAATGAATGTACAAGTCTTTTGGGGGGCAAGTTATGCCAAAAGATTTTTCATTATGTTTCTAGAATGTTTTTTTCACTTGAACAACAATTAAGTGTGCTAGTCTAATTCAGAACTAAAAATGATATCCCCCCCCCCCCCCCACACACACACAAGAAATATAGATACAGAAATAGAGCACATTGATATGACAAATTAGAGAATGTGAAAGACATCTAACGTCAATTACACTTGCCAAATGGATACAAATTTATCCTAATTTTAGAAATTAACGGATCAAAAACTAGGGTGCTGAATTGCAGTTATAATGGAAGTTCCTGAAAAATGACTGCACTCGGGAATTACCTGTTAGACTGTACATGTACCAACTGCTTTCACTAGCTTAGCTTTGTGCTATTACAAGGCTCCACACTTACTGCACATTAGGGCAAGTGGAATAAAGAATTGTCAATTTTACTTGCCCTTAACACACAAAAAACAATGTGAAAATAAGAGAAAAATGTATTATTCTATGATGAGAATTACAAATAAGGAATTTATCTCATAGTTGAATAGAATGGGCAACCAAAATCTACCATTTATGAAGTTGTACTTGCCCGACATAAAAGCTTTAATTGCTCCGGGCAACAGGGCAAGTGCTTCTGTCAAGCCCTGGCTATTATTTACAATGGTATTTAGGGAGTTTAAATCATAAAAGGCTTAGGATTAGCATTGGCTCGAGGCCAACTGTGGGGCAACCAATTAAAAGCTCACAAAACGAAAACAAAATGATGCATGCTGACAGCACTGCAAACATTAATATAATTTAATTCCTAAACAAAATTTTGTTTATTGACACAAGAGAGTGAAATGCTTTAAATTATCGTAATGAGAGACAGAGGGGAAAAAGTTAATTTTGCCTGGCACAATTTATGCATTGAAGAATTAATATTTTTCAACAGTACAGCAAAAAAAAAAAAAATCTAATATAATTTCTTGACAAAATTTAGTTTATTGCCGTGGAATAGTTTGAAATGGTTTAAATTATCCGATGAAGAGACCGAGGGGAAAAAGTTAATTTAGCCCTGCGCAATTTATGATGCATTGAAGAATTAATATTTTTCAGTGGCATATAATTGCCGGCAGTCAAAACACAGATGGTAGGCAATCAAAAAAGCAGTTAGCTGCATCTCCAAATTATAAAATGGGTTCTACAGGCATCATACAAAATATTTAGTACATGTAATTGTAGCTATTCATACTATGAATATATAGAATCGCAGATCTTTACACAAAATATACACACGTTCACAATATGTATTTTATTAGCAGTGCTCAGTCTAAATTATATATTATATAAAATAAAGGCCCCTGTTTTTGTGGCGTAAAGTTTGCACTGAGTGGCCCCCTTAACAAAATTAAAACGTTACCATAAAATCAATCAAAATCATAAAAAATAGTGCCCCCATTTTTTGGGCACGAATCCAGAATCGAGTGGCCCAAAACAGAGAAAAACATAATTGGTTGTAAAAGAGAAAAACATAATTGGTTGTAAAAATACAGACTCAATACAAAAAATAGTGCCCTGAAGCTCATTGTAGTGGCCCCAGGCTAGCCCTGTATTAACCTGTTCCCTTCAAGTTTCTGAAATCACCATAGCCTTTGTACACACAACCCACCCGGTTCCCGTAGTCAAGAGGTTATGAGTAAAGATGACAACTGAAATATCTTGTAAGAAATGTGGTTGTGCTCAAGGCACCTGTCATTTTATTTTTAGGGCAAAGTCACTGCCTGCCATTAGGGCAACGTCACTGCCTGCCATTAGGGCAACTCACACATGTCACAGCGGGCTAAAATAATGTTATTTTAGGGGCAATTTCCTACAATTTTCTGACAGCTTAGAGGTAAAAAAAGAGCTCTTTATTTCCTTTTTCGGTTGTTGGTTTATCAGGTAAAATCATGGATGATGATGATTGGGCATAATATTTCAGCCCCGAAAGAAAATGTGCCTGTATTTTCATGGTAAATGAGTACCTACCCTGACCATCTCTGCTCTGCCTGGGTCACAGACGGGTGAACTAGGTTTCTCTGTTTTCACTGTGAGTCTTGTGTTGCTGTGTACACCTAAAACTGGGCTACCATTCTCTGTGAGGGAGAAAGTAAGATAAAGAGATACAATTTAGTTCAAAATGATCCTATACATTACAGAAGGAAAGTTGATATTGACTCTTACTTAGGTGCATATATTTTTTTGTTTTAATATGTCATTAAATTTGATGTAAATTCTGATATGAACACAATCATACTGCATTATTTTGATATCATAATAATACTTTCTAGAATATAGACAAATTATATTAAAAGATAATCATACATGGCAATGGATAACAGAACAAAATATTAATGAAAACAAAAGCAAAAACAACTTGAGAATTGTTGCGGTTACTTGCACAAAGGTAAAATTATGAGAAATAATGCTCAACATGCATGTACTGTAGCTACACAGAATGTGCTTACAAGTACAGTGTACTGCAAATCTGTATGTCATACACTTCATGCCAAAAAAAAAGAAGTGTAAAATCAACACATCAGTTGTTACTTAGGTGACAAAATCTCTTTCACTAAATGTGACACTTTCATTTCTTAAACAAAAAACACAGACAACTTCCTCACTTTTCGAAACAAAAAGTAAACTTTAAATATAGACATGAAAAACACATGAAGTTGTTAAAAATGAAAGAGTACTTTGGACCTAAATTTATCAATTCAAACTATTTGTTTGAATTGTAAAAATAAATAACATTATTTATAAATTTCTGCATTTATATTTATATTTCAATAACTTCAAAACGTAGTTCTGCTACCTGATATGATAGTTTGTTCCAGTTACAGTGCGAAAGTAGAGTCACAATTCATGCATATATGCTACAAACAACAAAAACATTAACACAGAAACGCCCAAATAAGGCCAAGAAAATGTTGAAAAGCCCAGAGTAGGCAAGCAAAAAAAGTAGCCTGTGAAAATAAAGTTGTTATTTTTTTCTAAGAAAATTATAGTCCAGATTAAGCAAGCTAAAAAAGTAGCGTGTGAAAATTGAGTTTTACTTTGCCCCTGCATTACAAATGGATTACCAATACAAGCCTGAAAATAAGTTTTATGTTCCCCTACGCTACAAAACAGCTTCCAAGTCTGTACAAACTCCACACATTCTGCTCACTGAAGATCGCAGACAAAGGGAGGTTGGGAGAAGATTTCAATTCTTTGTGGTTAAAAGTTGAGGAGGTCCCTGTGGGTTAAGCTCCCATTGAAAAGTCCCTGCATCTCATTATCTAGGGGCACACGCCAGGCACACGCCAGACTAAAGCCTGGCACGCGACCCACTATTATGCCACAGGCAGGCTTTGTCTGGGGGTAGCTACGTACACACCAATTCAATGCACACACAGACGCGAAGCACATACACAGAATCGCAGGCATTAGTTGTGCACAGACCCTGTACAAATACACACCAATACATCAGATAAATGCACACACAGAGATACCCACACAACAAAGATGCGTAAAATGAGGGATAAAAGAAACTCTTTCCCTCTTTCTCATTTTTTCGGGAGACAAGAGAAAAAAGCATGACAGAAAATCTTTCTATCTTCCTCTCCCCCTCTCTATCATGTTGTCTCTTTTCCCCTCTCCCTTTCTTTTAATCCCTTCTATCTCTTTTTGTTTTATATTCTGTCTTTCTTTGGTTTTATTGCTTAATCTTTATCATGTTTTATTTTCTGGAATAGTAAGGTCTACTTTGACAATCTCCAACCAGTGACGTGATGATGTGAAGAGCGATCAGAAATCAACTGGCTTTGTTATCTCAGAGTACTTCTCAGCACAAAGTTTTCACAGCTACACAAAGGATTTGGGTAGAATTTTGTGTGGGGAAAAACTTTTGACTGGCTTTGTTGTTTGTGAGGTTAAAAAAAAGTTTTCAAAACCTCACACAGAAGAATTTATCAGGGGAAACTTTGACTGGGCTTTGTTTGTTTGAGAGTGAAAACAATTTTCAGTTTCACAAAGACTTGCAACTTATACAGGGCCAGTTTCACTAGCTTGGTTGTGGGCATTAACAAAAGTTTTAACAAAGAATAATAGGAACAAACTTTCTTTATCAGTCTATCTTGTTTTCCATTTTGAGCACAAAATTTTCCTAAAGAAATGTTCATAGAAAAAATGTCATTTTTGTTAATACTAGTAATACTAGTAGGAAATACCAAAAAGAGCCCCCCAAAAAATTTGCACGAGTTCTGTGTAAAACAATTTTTTGTTTAGAGCTTGTTTCATGCAGGCAAGCTTGAAATGTAACCCCTGAAAAAAAAAAAAAAAAAAAATCATGTTTATATTTTCCCCTGCATCAATTGATGTTCTACCAGCTCACAGGTGTAAGAGGGCCTACATCATATAACTCCCTCCTCCTAAACATTTCTTCCTTATTCCCTTATCCTATCAAAGCTTGTAGGAAGACAGTACATGTCACCAAATCCACTCTAGGGGGATCCCGCTCTGATCTGAGTGATATACGCAGCATGACACATCATTTGTCACAGCATCCCTTCTCTGACCCTTCCCCCGTTTCCATTTCTTCCTCCCTAACGATCTTCCATCCCCCAGAAGTTTATACAGCTATATTAGCTCTGTCCCCCTCCCTCCTGTTTCTCCCACTAGCTACTCTAATCTATGCCCCTCCCTCCTCTTCCCCCCCCCCCCCACCCCTCCCCCACAACTTTCTACAGCTCTTATCTGTGCCCCCTCCCTCCCGTTCCCCCTATCCCCCACAACTTTCTACAGCTCTCTAATCTCCATTCTCCCCCTCCTGTTTCTTCCATCCTACACTACTTTCTTCAGCTACCTCCCTCCCGTTTCCCCATCCCCCACAACTTTCTACAGCTCTCTAATACGTGTCGCCCTCCCTCCTGTATCCCCCGTCCGGGCCGTCCCCCACAACTTTCTACAGCTCTCTAATCTTCTTCCTCTCCCTTTCTAACTCTCCTCCATCCCCCAGAAAAATTCAAGAGCTCTCTAATCTTGTGTCCCCCTCCCTCCCGTTTCCCTCATCTACCACAACTTTCTACCGCTCTCTAATATCCATCCCCCATCCTCCTCCTCCTCTCATTTCACTAGGGTCCCTCTGTCTAGGTAGCTCTTTTTTTTCTCCATTTCCTTTATTGCTTTTCTCCACTCATTGTTTCTATCTCCTCCAATATCTTTCTCTCCATTTTCACTGTACTCAATCCCTTTAGTTCTTCCTTTTCTCTATCCCTGCTAACCCTTCCTTCCCAGCCTTAACTTACTCTTCCCGTATCGCTCCATCCCTCTCTGACTGAACGCCTCCCCTTACCACCTCTCTCCCTCATCCTTTATCCCAAGTCTCTGTACATCTTCTCATCATCCTACTGTTTACATCCACTTCTGATACATGTGCTAGAACACAGATGCCTCTACCTCTCTCTCTCCCTCATAATCTTTCATTCACCTTTTATTCATCTTTTATCCATCCTTAACCCCCCTCCCCCTACCTTTCACCATCTCCTCTCTCCTTGCCTCTGCACCTCTTCACATTATCCCATTGTTTACATCCACGTTTGACAGGTAAATGTGTTCTAGAACACAAAAATCTCCCCGATTCACTTTTCTGCCAACCTCTCCCCACACCCTTCACACCCCCCTCCCCTCCCCCTTCCCCCTCCTTCACCGTCTCTCCGTAACTCTTAATCCCATGTCTCTGCACCTCTTCTCATTATCGCACTGTTTACATCCATTTTTGACAGGTAAATGTGTGCCAGAACACAGAAGACCGTTTCCCAGTCCTGGCTGAGTGGTTGAAATTAAAACCAGAGCACTTAATGTACAATCTAAAATGTCTCTGCCATCTCATAATTCACATCCTACTGATTGCCATCTGTCCAAGGGCCAAGTCCCACTGCATCGTTTCCAGCATAAAAAATACACGGGGCAAACAGCAATTTGCCCCCGTAACCTTTTAAATCGCCCCCGTTAGCCAAAACATGGGGGTGAGAAGAAAAAAAAGAAATTGTTCGAACACAATCGCCCTCGCTGTGTATATCACATTTTGTAGTTAGTCCCATACATGCAAAATTGTCTTTTTATTGGAATGAGAATGCTTGTCTTCAGTATAGAGTGGGATCTTTATAATCAGTTATTGCAATGTCTGAGAAATGAAAACCAAAAAGACCAAAAAAGCCCATGTGAGTCCCAAAAAAGCCCATGTGAGTCCCAAAATAGCCCATGTGAGTCCCAAAATAGCCCATGTGAGTCCCAAAATAGCCCTCGGGGGCAATTTTTCTTTCTAAATTTAGAAAATAGCCCTCGTGAAATAAAAAAATGTTGGTTGACCGTTCCTCCATTTGACATCTGGAAGGTACTATGCAGGAAACAAAATGATGTGGACCAAGTTCAGAATGGACTAGTAGGATACTTTTAATTCTGCTCCGTTTTGCGTGAAACAAAACGTCATGGAAGCTTTATGTCCATTGTACACATTTGATTAATTTAATTTTGTTTTATTTAAGTGGATGAACAAATCATAAAACAAAGTTATCAAACTTTAGTAGTGAACTTAAAGCGAAACATTAGAAAATGTTCATACTCAAATTTAACTACTGCACACAGTTTGAAAGAAATAGCTTGGGATTTAAATATATAACTTTTAATCATTTCACAAGTTGGATAAACAAAAATAAGTATCTAGCTGGGCATTATAAAAAGTAATGGAATCAAACATAGCAAAACACACATTGTAGTTGTTGCTTTACTTGTGTTGAAATTTGAAGGTCTGTATAATGTGCTTAAATGGGAAACATAGGCAAAGGAAGGGAGACAGGAGAGAGAAGTAAAGCACCTTTTTATCATAAAACTCTGTCAACAAAGGGGACAAAAGAACCTACTCCCCATACAATCTAACACAGCATACAAACTACAAAGTATTGTGCATGTATTTCTAACTAATGCGTTCCACAAACTCAGCAAGGTTGGCACGTGCCCCACTCACAGTCAACAACACCTACAAAGTGGAGCTATAAACTGTGCAAAGTAGGAGGGGAAAAAAGGCTATTTGCCAATGGTATTGGATCAATTACTGACAAGCCTGATTATGCAAATCAAGCCATTTTCAGGCTGAATAGAAAATTGGGTATATTAATTACTCTCATTGTCACTAACAGCTCCCCCTCTCTCTCCTCTCTTTCTTTTTAGTTATTAATTTTATTCTTGATTACTATTGTTCTCTCTCTACCTTTAATCCCTTTTCTGACATAATCTGTATACTCATCTACATTCCCTCTACCTCCCACTCCCTCTATAGATTGTTTTATGTGTATTTTGTATTGATGTTCTTCTCTTTATCTTTCCTTTTAAAGTTTTATCTTTCTTCTCATCTAAAATCACTCCATATTAAGGCTGAGTCATGTCGGTAATTGTCGGAACCGGGTCCCGATAAACTTTTACCGGTCGGGAACCGGTATCCCGATAAATTTTTACCGTTGAAACTCGGACCGGTAAAATCACGCAATCGTGCACGCATCGGCAAAATGCACTGTTTGGGGCTTATATTGCTCTTTTTATATGCAAATAACATAATAAATACTGAGGCTTTAATGGATTTACATATCAATCTTTAAGGGAAAATAGTTACAGTATCCAGAATTAACTCAGTTTCGCATGAAAAGTTTTTTTTTTTTCGAAGTAAATTCATCGTTTGTTCACCATTGCCCATCGCAACACGGTTCACAGAAACTTAGCCCGCTAGTCTGGGGGAAACATCACATGTACGATCGCTTGTGACTGTGAGCCACTGCATGCCCTTAAAAAGTGGCTATAAATTAGCCTTTTCGCAATCAACACCATTTTGATATTCTACTTACATGATTTCGAATGGCGTTTGACAGCCGAACAGAAAAAAAAGAGCCCCGAAACAATGAAAACAACTACTCAAAACATCGATAAAAAACGACTACATCGCTCCAATTCGCTCGTATACCCTGTGTGCAAGTTACGGGGTCTCTTTTCTTGTGCAAGATCCATCCGTCGGGGACTTCCCCATTTCCTGGCGGATGGATCTTGCCGATAGAGGGCGGACTGGAACATAGTTCCACCGGCCCAGCGTATGAATCTCGCGGAAGAAAAAGAGACCCGTAACTTGCACACAGGGTATACGAGCGAATGGGAGCGATGTAGTCGTTTTTTATCGATGTTTTGAGTAGTTGTTTTCATTGTTTTGGGGCTCATTTTTGTTTCTGTTCGGCTGTCAAACGCCATGAAATCATGTAAGTAGAATATCAAAACATTTTTAAATGGTGCAAATGACCAAAAAACGTATTTTGAGCCACTTTTTGAATGCACTGGCTCATCAGCTGGATCATACAAAGATCCATCAGACAACTCCCCTGGAGTATCGGACTAACATTGTGTGCACATCCGCCGACAATATCGTTCAAATGACTAGCAATTTTGCGCTTCCTGTTCAATTTCTGACTGTCAAACGAAGTAATGAACCAAGAATTTCTCGAAAATAACCACTCTTTAAAGTAAATGATATCAATTGCCCCGTTTTTATTTGAATTCCGCTACATTATTGTGATAATCTTAATTTCTTTTTTAACATTTTATTTTTTTAAATTTTTTTTCGGGGCACTGTTTCCCGATATACCGAACCGGGTCCCGATTGAAACGGTCGGTAACCGGTGTGATCGACCGAACCGACTCAGCCTTACTCCATATATTTTACTCCTTCATTTTTTGATCTTCTTCTTTTTATTCTATCCTCCTTATGTCTTCATCTCTCACTCTCTCCTCATTTTCTTTCTTTATAATTCTATTTCTCTATAATTTCTCTCCCCGTTTCTCTTTCCCTTTTCCCCTTTTTTCTGAATTGTCTCCTGTATCTTTTTTCTATCATAGATTTTCTTTCAAAGACACCAAAATGGACAAAACCATTCCCATTATTATTCCTGATAAGTATTCTATGTATTTTTTCTAGTGATTCTTAATTTTTCTACACTCCTACATTCTTTATTGCATTGTTTTGTTTACAAGATTGATAATTCAGCACAAACTGAGCCAGCAAAACATACAAAAGTCATTAAGTTTTGGCTAAGAGGGCACTTCCGGAAATATTTTTTGTGTGAGGTAATGAAAAACTAAGTGTAAAATTTAAAAGAGCACATAAATTTAAAGACAGAAAACTGATGGAAGAAAAGAAAATATTGTATTTTTCCATATATCAAGCCTCATCCATTATAACCAGTACAGTTTTATTAACTGAGCAAAATCATTTATTCTCTGATAGCATACCCGTTAATAAATGAAAAAGTACTTTAATGGCCAGTTGCTGTTTTATTTGGAGGCACAAAATATTGCAAAATATTCTTCCATCAGTGTGGAACCCTGTAAATACAATTAATCTGGAAAGAAAACACTTATTTTTGTTTACAAAAGTATGGAAGTATACATGACTTTACTTTTCCACATATTGTTGTCAACAACTAGGAAGTATTAAATTATTTTTGTTTTGTTTTGACAGGATATCAGTTTATCCCTTTAGTACAAGGAGAATGGAATGTGCATTATTTATTAAATTAATTTAATGAAAACAAAAACATCCATGAATAGCTTTAACTTCTAGATTTAAAAACATACTCCACAAATGCAACTCCCTAAACAATATGGAATTTACACGAGGCAAATTCACAGTAAATTACAAGCACGCGCCAAATTCAGAACTGCTAGGCAGACTGCGCATCGCAACGCAACGCGATGCATTTTGCAAGGCACCCAACAGAGACCTGCATCAAGTATTGAAGAACTACAAAAACAAACTCAGCTAGCCAACACCCATCCATTAGAGTTGCAACTATGTGCTACTAGTTCATCACGCGGAGACAGGGACTGGGGTTCGTTAAGTCAAACGAGCGGGATCCGCCACCATACACACACACACATACATACATACACTCATGTATGCCAACATACACAGACAGACATACACACACACACACGACACAATGGTATTAAATGCGTGTATGTGTGTGTGTGTGTCGAATGAGCGACGCCTGTGTGTACTACTATGGATACATGCACCTGTACGCCAGTGACGATGCCATACGTAACATATGCACAACCACCAAACGACAAAACTCATCCAGCCTCCGCGCACCAAACTCTTGGAGAGTCTGTCAACTCCATCCACCAAAACAACCCTCCATCCACCCATCCACCCATCTCACTACTAAAGGCATGCCTACCTGTGAAATGCAACATCCATTCTGAATCAGTTTCCTATGATAATGCTGATGATGACAATATCCTTCAAAAAGTTTTCCCCGAGCACTATTATTAAAAAACACCAGCACAGACATGTACGTCAGATATAATCCACTATGCCCAAAGTGATACTTTTCTCCCTGCTGGCTCGCTTGCAAAGTACTGATGAGTTTTTTTTCCTCCCTAACTCACGCTCTCTCTCTGCGATGCTTTACTAACAAGTGCCTGCTGCGCTGCAGAGTGCGGAGAGAGGCGCCAGAGCAACTTTCAGTTGGAGAAGCTTCTTCATTAGTCACTTTTGTGTTTGATGGCACGCTCACCAGCTCCCACTCGCTGTTTCCCTAACTTCAGCCAAACAAAGACCAAGCCAGGCTCGCATCATTTAATATGCACGGTGGTTGGGGAGCGCATCAGAGTGGAGGGGGAAAGAGAGAGAGGGCGGGGGAGAATGGCGGGGAAAGGGGGAAGGAAATGGAGAGTGAGTAGCGGAAAGAGAGAGTGGGTGTGGAAGGTGGAGAGAGAGGGGTAGAGGGGGAAGGGTGGGAGAGGCGGAGGGAAAGAGAGAGGATGTAGTAGCATGAGGAACCATCCCTTCCATACTAATAACTCCATGGACTGACAAACTAAGAATTGGCGAGATAATAAGTTGGTAATAACTGAGTGGGATTGTTCCACTGTATGAATAGGGGTGGCAGGTGGTTCTGACTAGGAGGCCTAATAGGGTAAGTTAATTGTGAACTACAATGTAAATGGCAGGCTTTAGCAAACAAAGACGAAGGTGTAATATGATCTCGGGCACTTGGTGGAAATAGTCTTGATTGAATGTGAGATGAGAGTGTGTGGGCAGTTTTGTTTGGTTGTCACTTGTTAGCGAGGAAATGTAAACGGATTTAGTAACATTGTCCAAATCCTCAAAACTTACTCGGAATTATAGAGGTTCTCTCATACCTTGTCATATTCATATTAAAGGACTTCTGTAATCCAGGCCCTAATTTAGGTGTAGACCTTTGAATATGAGCCTATATTGATATACCACACTTGATTTTTCAAAGAAATCCATAATTTGTGCAAAAAAGTAAATTTCATGCAACGTTTTGGCTCTAAATGATCTCGGCGCCCCATACTCGAAAAAAAAAGTTGTTTATACTAGCGGAGCGTGGGAACATTAGGTCATGACGTCGCAAGGTGACATAAACACGGAAGTGCGCCAATCGTAATCAACAAGTTTCATTGCGGAGCCTCGGACTTGCTAGTGAAACAAACTCGGATTTGCTTTTAAATTGATGGAAATCAAAAATGCCTGAGAAATGTATCGTAGCAGGATGCAGCAACATAGCGAAGGATGGGGTTAGCCTGCAAATTTAAAGGTTACTGTATGTGAAAAACAAGGAAAGTAAGCTTTATTCAACAGAAACACAATTCCGATGTCGCGTCAATTATCAACAGCCGAGCTGGGGCTTACTGCGTGACTCACTCCCCGGGCCAGGGCCCGGAACCGAAGGCTGCCACGCACGAACGCTTGCCCAGCTGATCAGTCGGACATGATTATATAGTTCAAAGTTGCACATGACTCTTGTGCAATTGTGATCTGAATCAATTAATTAATTCAGAATTCTAGACGTGTCGTAAACACATTACAGTAATTTACTTTATACCACTTACTCTCTCACAATAATGATCTAAATTGCTGTAAATTTCTGCGTCTAATCGTCAGGATCGGAGTGGCAGTCGACCAGTCGTTCGATCCAAGTTCATTATACAGCGCATACAATATGCATGTTAAACAGAAACATCCATCTTGTTCTGGGGTCCTTTATTATCATCACGTACATGATACGGGTGAGAACAAAAAATCGTCAAAGAACCCTAGAAACATTGACTGATTTTTCGGACTAAGTACGATACCATTGAAGTATACCACAACGTAGTGGTATACTTCAATGTACTCGTACGATACTAGCTACACTCAGCAGCTTCCGGGATCGAACTGAACTTAGCATTTTATAGCACACAAACTCCACAAAATCTTACTTATCCCTCATCCGAATAATCGCTTAATTTGTCTCACTGTTTAAGATGATTTCCCTAATACTTCTACGGTTAAAGAAAAGGTGTAGGTGCAATTGTATAGAATCATAGGCGCTAAAGAAAAGTCGCTTATACGTAGCAAGTATGTGTACTGTATGCAGCAAACTCGAAACTTGTCACCATAAGACGTCATGAATACATTAGTAACAATCAGCGTTCGGACCATTTTTTACGGGCGTTCCCAAAGTGAATTTACAAGTTGATTTGTTTATTATACCGGGTTTTCCCACGAAGAAGATATGTCTTTATTAGTAATCTTCATGAAAATCTACCTTAGATACAGTAAAACACAATTTTGAGGTAGTTTTCTTGTCAGGGGCCGTTTAAAGGGATTTAGTAGCATTGTCCAAATCCTCAAAACTTACTTGGAAGTGGTTCTCTCATACCTTGTCATATTCATATTAACAATAAACGCACGGGACAGGTTTCGGTTTTTCAAATTTCCATTTCGTTCAAAAGATATTTACGATTGAAGTGTTCAGATGTAAACTGTCTACAGGATAATTTAAGCCATGTACAAAGTACTAAGTGCAATATCACTTTGCATTATTGCTCATTTCTCGGCCAATTTTTTGTTTGTTTGTACATATTAATTTGTGGAGATATCAGATCACACCAGTACATGTTATTAATCACTTATCACCTTTTGCACTTGCCAACAAAGTTACTAGATCCCTATAAGAAAACTCGACACATGCAATTTCTGTGCTACTCATAATCTTAAATAACTTCCACCAAAGTTGACATGCATGTGGATTTTTTATCTGACTGAGATTTTGTTTAAAGACTTGTTTGATTGTTCAAGTCATTTATTTTGTCCCACTTTCAAAGGGGAAAAGTAATTTGGCAAGTAGCTCATACATAAATACATTCTGGTTAAAAACATTTAAATTTACATAACAATAAATATCCACAAATCATTTGTGTTAGTTTATGACTTGACATGCTCATCGGCTGAGTACAATGTAAATAGAGACAATACCGCACCACACTAAATGTAACATTTTAAAAAGTTAATAGTTTTGTTTACCAAGGATAGCCGTCTAATATTATCACCTCAATCATCGGAAGCACCCACAATCAACCAGCACTTTATGTGCGCCCTCTTTACTCCCTGTGGAGCATTCCAGCCAGTGGCATTGATAACTAGGGTAATGATCTCTCGGATCGATATATCAGAGTTGTCTTGTCTGGACAATCATCAAGTACTTCACCAATTAATGCTTCAGTTCCCCAGGGATCAGTACTCGGTCCACTACTGTTCTCCGTTTACATTGATGATACATGTATTGGAGACAACTGTGAAAATACCCTGTACCTATATGCGGATGACTCCACCCTTTTCTGTGAAATCCGATCCCCTGACAATGCTGAGGCAACATCAGCAAACCTAAACAGAGACCTGGATAGACTATGGACTTGGGCTCACAAGTGGAAAGTAACATTCGAGCCAAGCAAGTGTAAAGCCCTGATAATCTCTCGGAAGAGAACTCCAACAAGGACAGACCTACATTTCGGGAACTCCACACTAACAGAAGTGGATGAGCTTGTCATCCTGGGAGTCACTGTGGACAGGAAACTTACTTGGACAAAACATATCACCAACTTAACAGCAAGAGCTGGACAAAAACTAGGAGCGTTAAGGAGGGTAGCTACCAAGCTTGATGTCGCAGGAAAAGCTACCATCCCAAATTCGCAGCGTAATGGAGTATGCTTCGCTATGCTGGATGAATGCATCTACCACTGCTGGACTCTATCCAGAGGAAAGCTCTTCGAGTCATTGGCGTGAATGAAGAAGACGCACATTCACAACTTAACATCCCATCTCTTCAACACCGAAGACGTGTGGCTGCTGCAACAGTACTCTACAAGATGCAGACCAACCTTTGTCCTTCAGACATGAAGTCCATGCTCCCTCAACCATACGTGATAAGAAGATCAACACGAACCAGCAGGGCAATGCCGAGACCTGCCCTTACAATACCCACCTCTAGAACCTACTCAACAGGCAGAAGCTTTCTCCACATAGCAGTCCCTCTTTGGAACAACCTACCAGAGGGCACAGTTGGAGAGATCAACGACTCTGGTGTTCAATCTTTCAAGCGACGAGTACATCAGCACCGGTTATTTATTGATGGTGTCACATAGATGAGGCACTATTTAATTTAATTTAATTTAATTTAATTTTCCTTAAGCCGCTGTGAGCCACTGATTGGCCGATGAGGATGTCATTTATGGTGCTTTAATGCCCGTATTTGAGTTTGATGTACATGTCTCGCCTTATTGGCTATTGCTCACAATAGCACCTTATATAAAAAAAAATAAAAAATAAAAAAAAAGTGCTTGGAGATGATATTGTATCACATGCGCTATATAAATCGAACCTATCATCATCATCATCACCACCATCGCCGCCGCCACCACCACCACCACCACCATCATCATCATCATCATCATCATTATTATCATCATCATCTATTCAATATCATCATCATTATTTTATTTGGGAGCCTTTCTTACCTGTTAATGATAGCTTCACTGCTGTTGAGCTCTTTACTGGCAAATTCCTTATATTGAGCTTCACATCTTTACCTCCTCCATCAAGAGTCTGAGCAATAAAAAAAGATTGCAAACATAACATACATTAACATCCATTACATAGTTACACGACTGTTTTACTTGAAATATTCCTTTTATCTTCAGTCTGTGATGCAAAATGTGCTTAGTTAATCACCAACATGAAATTAATATTATTGGAGACGTATACATACAATATGTATACTTATTTCCAATATGTACATTCTATGTAATACACATGTAGTATGAAGGAAACAAGGATCCATTTCCAAATAAAACAACACTATTACTTTCCTTTTTTATTTTTTTAGATACATACACCCTGTATATACACCTGATTTCCTGGTCAATAAATTCTAAATAAAAACAGCAGCATGTTAATGACACACTTACTCAATGAATACTAATTACAAGTTTGAAATGTTACTAACATTCTAATGCACTACATACCTGCAAGTAAGTAACAAATTCAGAAAATGAAGCTCTGCTCTCACAAAATTCATATTCAATGAATTGGAAATAGTACTGAATCATGCGGATAATGCAAACTTATACAAAATTGTGAACAGATGTTCACCTTTTTCAAACTTTGAAACACACTCCTAGCAAACACACATTCAGACAGGGGAGAAAAAGTAAACAAAGGAAAAAAAGGAAAAGAGGGAGAGGGAAAGAGGAAAAGAGGGGAGGGAAGAAGGAAGGAGAGACAGAAAGAAAAAAAAACCTCTGCATGTAATATGTTTCCTTGACTTAAATTACATTTTTAAATAAAGGAGTCGAAATTGTATTATTATTTATATTGACACTATCTACAATACTGTATAAAGGGTCGTCCATTTTATTCAAGCTTTTGCTTCGCGGGCTTCCCATATTTCCAGTTTAATTGATTGTACTATGTTATATACCAAACAGCGAAAAAATTAATATTCTTATTTCGGGGGCTCCATTTTCGGGGGCTACTTTTCCAATTTTCGGGGGCTACAAATTTCCGGGTTCTTTTTCGAATTTCACGGGCTACTAATTAGCTATAATGCTGTAAGTGATCATTTTATAAGCATTTTATCACAATCCAAACAGAAAATCCCACAAAAAAGACAAAAAAGACAATTCGGGGGCGAATTTGGGCATTTCGGGGGCGAATTCGCCCGCCGCCCCCGTGTATTTTTTTCGCTGATACCAAACCTACTCCATCATATCTACGTAATTATGTCATATTTGATTAATTTTGCATTTGAATATTTTGTAATTTGATGTTGTTTTATATATATTGGAAATAAAATTGAAATTGGATCACACAAAAATTGCAAATAATTTCACAGAGCTCATAAGCAGTAACAAAGATAGAATTATAGGAAGGAAAAGAGAGACTGAGGGGAAATGAAAGACAGAAAGAAAGAAAATAACAACTAATACTTGCCTAAGTTGCCTTACATCAAGATTGCAAATAATTTCACAGAACTCATAATCAATAACAAATATAGAAATGGAGAAAGGGTGTGAGAAACAGAACAAAGGGAAAAGAGAAAGAGAGGGAGAGAGAGACAGAAAGAAAACAAAAACTAATCTGCCATAGTCTGTACTCTTGTAAGTTACATGAAGATTGCAAACAATTTCACAGAACTCATAATCAATGACAAAGATGGAATTGAAGAAAAGGGAATAGAGGGAAAGAGAGAAAGGCAGGAAGAAAATAATATCTATTCTTGCAGTGGTCTGGTCTACACTTCACACACAAATTGCAAACAATTTCACAGAACTTAAATTATCAATGACAAAGATAGAAATGAAGAAAGGCAAATAGAAATAGAAGGAAAGAAAAGGAGAGAGACAGAAAGAAAATACATATAAAACTACTCTGTAGTAGTCTACACTTCACACAAATATTACAAACAATTTCACAGAACTTATTATCAATGACAAAGATAGAAATGGATAGAGGGTATGAGAAATGGAACAGAGGGAAAAGAGAAAGAGAGAGACAGAACGAAAATAAAAACTACTCTGTAGTAGTCTACACTTCACAAAAATATTGCAAACAATTTCACAGAGCTCATAATCAATGACAAAGATAGAAATGAAGAAAGGGAAATAGAGATAGAGGGAAAGAAAAAGAGAGAGACAGAAAGAAAATACATAAAACTACTCTGTAGTAGTCTACACTTCACACCAAGATTACAAACAATTTCACAGAACTTATTATCAATGACAAAGATAGAAATAGATAGAGGGTATGATAAATGGAACGGAGGGAAAAGAGGAAGAGAGAGACAGAAAGAAAATAAAAACTACTCAGTAGTAATCACACAAATATTGCAAACAATTTCACAGAACTCATTATCAAAAGTACGGAACAGCTGTTCCCATTCCCGCCGCACAAACACATACAATTACATGCAAAGTTGGGCAAAGTATTAGCCTTGCAGACTGTGCACACAAAAGAAGTTTCTGGATGTGTAAACTTTGTTTTGTGCCAAGTATGTTATGCTCGTAATTAATACTGCAGATTAAATTATGCATGCGGTTTGTAATCATGAACAATACATACAAGGTTCGCACACATTTTTTTCTTTCTAGCAACAATGCATAATAAATGTACCGTATGGTAATTTCTTTTAGTGCATTAAAATTTATTTTTTCAGGGGCTACTTTTCAAGCTCTCTCGCATCAGCGAAAAAATACACGGGGGCGGCGGGCGAATTCGCCCCCGAAATGCCCAAAAGAGCCCCCCCCCCCCCCCCCCCAAAAAAAAAGTAGCCCCCGAATTGGATTTTGGGGATTTTTTTAAAATTATTTCTGTTTGGATCGTGATCAAATGCTTATAAGATGACCACTCACAGCATTAGAGCTTAATAGTTAGAGGCACGGATTTTCCGTTTCAAAAAAAGGCCTTTTCCGTTTCAGAAAATCGGGAATTCCGTTTTTACCTGCCTGAAAAACGGAAATTCCGTTTTGCCATAGACTTTGTACATGTGAAAAACTGCAAATTCCGTTTACCATCAAACTCTATACAAAATTCAATGAGTATGGTAAAATCATGATTTTCACCCACAAATCATCCAGATTTGGGGGAATGTGTCATGCCTGATATCAGAAATGACTTACGACAGGCCAGAGAGTAGTTAGGCTATTCAATAATATAGGTATTTATTGTGAAAACTTACCGATTTTCTCTCGCTTCAACTTCAAGCTTTCATATGTGGTGACGTCGTGTCGTAATCGAATTCCGTACCATTACCAAAGCCGTAGTATATACCCCGGAACGAACGCGGAAGTAATTGTTATACACGTGTGCGCTGATTATATCTCGAACATTTTCTAACTCCTCGAACCTGCATGTGTACTGAAGCTTACATCATATCAGTACAACGACACGAATAAGTCAACACTAACACTTCACTTGTATACTTTCCGTGCAGCTTATCGGGTCTTTTTTCTTACGCGAGATATCCATCCGCCGGGAATTGGGGAATTCCCCAATTCCCGGCGGATGGATATCTCGCGTAAGAAATGAGACCCATAACCTGCACGCAAAGTAAACGAGTGATATGGCGGGCTGTACCGATAGAGGGCGGACTGGATGTCAACGTTTGAGAATCGTTTAATCCATGTGCAGTATTAATATTACGTACATGGGTGACATGGTACGGCGCAGCTAGCTCTGACTGATAGCAGCTAGCTGCGGGGCCGGGGCGCGCCGGGGTAGCTAGTCTACTACGACGTCGATCGTATGCCGTACTCGCCGCACCGCGCTAGATCGGCTGTCATAATAAACGCAGCGGATTTCTTGTCGTTGTAAGTTGCATTCGACATCGTCTTTCTTGTACTTTTTTGTCATTTGTTTTCTTCTGATAGTTTTCTACTACAAAATATGAATTTTTGAGGAAAAAGAGGTTTTCCGCGATTTTCCGTTTGAGAACTCATTTTCCGTTTCAAATGGTCAATTCCGCGATTTTCCACGATCGCGGAAAATCCGTGCCTCTAAATAGTAGCCCCTGAAATTCGAAAAAGAGCTGGAAATTTGTAGTCCCCGAGATAAAAGTAGCCCCCCGAAAGTTGGGAAAGTAGCCCCCGAAAAGGAGCCCCCGAAATAAAAATATTAATTTTTTCGCTGTCCCGCATGAAAATAGTATTTCACTGCAAATTTACAGGGGCTCTTCTATGATTTTGGGGGGCTCTTTTGGTCATTTTGGGGACTAAATTCCCCCTTAGCCCCGTTTGTTTTTTCACTGGTGCATAAATCATGTTTCTATCTATAGATGGAAACTTGGCAAAGGCAGAAAGACTGCACTGTAAACATAAACTAATCTACTGGAGTATGTGCAGTGCAATACTATTACTCTGTTTATTTACTTTACACATGTACAATTCATTCTGGTGAAACAGGGCACATCTTCAATATTTTGTTTCCAATAAATTTGTTATTCAATCCTTTTTCAATGTTTGATTCATCAATATTTTAGTTTAACTACACTCTATTTCTAAGTACATGTAAAACAAATGCACAATCATACTGAACATTTTTCACTAAATGAAATGAATAAACATTTGGCAATGAAAAAAAAAAAGCCATAACACTGAACACATCCCCAATGCTCTCCGTACATAGTGTACTCGTGTAGTACATGTGTACAGAGATGTGTACTGTGCCCTGGTAAAGTGTACTTAACTTGATGGTTTGCTGGTATTGACAACACTGCCCTCTATATCCAATTGCAGTATAGGGAACAAAATATTGCCTTCCTAAACGCATATTACTAAATATAATACATATTTTCATCACTGTTGAATATTGATTACAGAAGACTTTTGTAGCCAAGCGAAGAGTGCAGCCAAAGATGGGTTTTTATTTTAGTCACTCGTTCTTAGCTTCATTCAAGGATATTTGTTAACCCCTTGACTACGGGAACCGGGTGGGTTGTGTACAAAGTCTATGGGGATTTCACAAACTTGAAGGGAACAGGTTAAATACAAAACTAAATAAAAAATGGAACTGGGTCACTGAAAGAAATGTTTTATTAGTTCACCTCTGTGGTGGTTCTCATCTTTGAGTTCTTTCAGATCGGCACAATTAAAACAAATATACAGGGTGCTCCATAAAAGTAAAAACATAATTCAGGGCAATAGAATCTTGATTTCTTACCTGTATCAGTGGTGGTGTATGACTCGACTCAATGGGACTGGCCTGTAGTTCATAGAGGGCTGTTGGTGAGTGAGCGCAGAGTTCTCTTCGCAGTTACTAGCAAGCTCATCTTTACTTTCTTATCTCTCTCAGGGTGATTCATAAAAGAACATAATGATCACAGGTTTTTTTTTAAGTTTAAATATTTTTCTCACCTGTGTTGGTTTGCGCCTCAGGGGACTGTTGGAGGCTGAAGTTCGCAGTGGGCTGTTTGTGGCTGAGCAAAACGTTCTCTTCAGAGATGCACTAGCATACATGCTCATCTTAACTTTCTCATCTCTCTCAGATCAATACAGGGTGATTCATAAAAGAACCTAATGATCACAGGTATTTCAAAGTTAAGATATTTCTTACCTGTGTTGGTTTGCACCTCAGGGGACTGTTGGGAGGCTGAAGTTCGCAGAGGGCTATTGTTGGCTGAGCAAAAAGTTCTCTTCAGAGATGTACTAGCATACATGCTCATCTTAACTTTGTCATCGCTCTAAGATTAATACAGGGTGATTCATAAAAGATCATGATCACAGGTTTTTTTCTTACCTGTGTTGGTTTGCGCCTCAGGGGACTGTTGGAGGCTGACGCTCTCAGTGGACTGTTTGTGGCTGAGCGAAGAGTTCTCTTCGGCGATTGGCTGGCATCCACACTCATCTTAACTCAGCTTCTTTTCCCCCTCAGAGCAATGAAATCTCCCGTCTTGGAAGTATAGAATCTGCAAACAATAACAAAATATGTACATGTTTTACATCAGGGCTTGCCCTCAAATTAATAGCAGTTTCCCAGGTACCAATGGCCACCAGGGTCCTGTTTCATCAAACTTCATTGTTCAATGTCCAATTATTGTAACTACCACAGCAAAAACTGCAATGCTCCATGCTGATTGGCTATCGAGTATTGACCTACTACAGGGCTCCACACTTACCTTTTTTGTCAGTGGACCGGTCGGGCCAGTGAAATCTTTTCTTCCCCTTTTCTGGTGGCCCGAAAGAAAAATTTACTGGCCCAAAATTTGATTTCATGAGTAAACTTCTTACTATTCAAAATATCACTCTTTCCTGATCAAACCTGTGAATAGATGAAGAATGACATGGAAGAAAACAAGACTCTCAGAATGTTGCCAATGCCGGGTTGAATATACACTTGCCCGATCGGGCCACCAAAATATGACTTTTATACCCAAAAAGCAATTTCACTGGCCCTGGGCCCGTGCGAGTGTCGAGCCCCCTGCCTACTAGTTACAATAATTGGACACATACAATAGCAACATTTCTATGAAATGGGGCCCAGACATTTCATTTGGCCACTAGAAACTATTTGTATTGGCCACAAATGAATTAGGATCTACAACACATAAGTCTATGGTGGGATTTTGGCCACCTTAACAAAACAAGAAAGAGCCCAAATGTTATCTCAAATTAATTCCAGTTTACAGACAAATATTTGTTTAATTGGAGAATCATTTTACCCGTTTTGTACATTGAAAAGCATGTAAGCACTGACTAACACAATTTTTTTGTTACAAAATTTGAAACAATGTACGTAATGTAGAGGTGGGAAAGCTGTGCACAGCAAGTAAGGAATATTTACATTGTCAAGTTATTTGGTCAATATTAGTCCAATAGTCATAAATTGTTTTCTAAGATGCACATTTTCTTCAAACTCTCACTCCCATCATTCACCGATTCAGCTTGACTTATATTGAACAACATTATCAACAAATTAAGGTTCTCATTTAATTTCTTATTTTCACATCCACTCGGGCAGGAGAGTCCATCATTCTTTGTACAATACACAGAGCGACACTAGCATTGCATGGGCAATTAAAATATCATACATACATGTATAGAGTACCGAAGCAGTGACATCATACAAATCTATTTTTAGAATTTCTCAATTTAAACTTCATTTTCCGAAAAAGCATACAAAAAAATGCCCAATAAATATATTTCAATAGGAAATCACTGTTATTTTGCTCTGGTTCATAACGTTATGGACCAGAGCAAAATAACCATGATTTTCTATTGAAATAGATTCACTCTGATGGGCATATCTAAGCCAACAATTGATTTTCAACTTTTGGACATTATTTTTGACGCTCTTTCGGAAAATGAAGTTCAAATTTGGAAATTCTAAAAATAGGTTTTTGATGACGTCACACTTGACCACTCTATGGTCTAGTTTGCTTTATAAAATTAGTTCCCATATCATAACATTCTTGTTTAACTGCATGTGAGCAGTGTAATTACTTAAATTGTTAAGTAAATCTATTTACAAATTTATGTTTTGTTCTTTTGTATCATACTGGGTTTTAGAAGTAAATTTACTGTTCGGGCAAGTGAACTTTGAAAGTTGATGATTTCACTTGCCCAATCAGTGTGGAGGCTTACAATACATACATACACAAGTACACAATTTATTGAACTTTCCATCGATTGGCTCAAGTAACATTTTAATTTGCTCCATGCTGTTGCGTTTTTCCTTTGTACCAAAGCATACATCATGCATGTAGACATTGGTCAACCAAAAGTTGTTTTTAATTTAGGCCTGTGCAATACAGAATGTTTGGAATTTGTGAGGGCCCAGATCTGTCAGCCTTCTATGCATTTCCACATAATGAAGACTTCATGTACATAGCTATATCTAGGTAGGCTAGGTCGAATAGTCAAACTACTTTAAATTGAATCAATGTTTGGAATTCTGACTATTCAACTTGCTCTATTACATTGAATTCATGACATTATTGCAGACTTGAAAATCCCTTTACAAAGATTATAATGCACGTCTCTGAAACTTTTATTTTGGCCTCTGAAACTTTTCTTTAGTCCTTTGAAAACTTTTCTTTTGGCTTCTGAAACTTTTTTGTGGCCTTTGAAACTTTTCTTTTGGCCACTAAAATTTACCAAAAAAGTTTCCTAACCAGGTTTACGCTTCAAAGCTACAAAACATTGAGTTGGCATTTCCCATTCATTCCAATGACTTCCATTGTAAATCATAATGCAGAAAGAAAAAAATTGTTCAACACTAGCAATCATAATGCTGCATATTGTGCAATTCAACAGTTCCAATATTTCAAAAGTGACTCACAAAGCAGTTCCGGACTTCCTTCTTTGCAGAGAACTAACATACAAAGATACTGCATGAGGTTGAAACCTTTCTTTGGGCCACTAAAAAAAAAAAAACGTTTTTCAAGTTTGTTATCCAGTTTTATACTTGGGCGATCCAAGACTTACAATAAAGTATTGAGTTGACATTTTGTATTCATTTCAATGAATTTGATTGTATGCTGAAATTAATCAAACTTTTTTTGTGTATTCACTACTTGAACTTGAAGTATTATAAAGCATTCGGTTCAATTCAACATTTAAACAAAAATTGAAATCCTTCACAAAGCAGTTCCACTGTTGGCAGAGAACAAAAGTAGACAGATTCTGCAAGAGGCTAAAACTTTTCTTTTGGCCATTAAAAAAAAATTTGTTTTAAAGTTTCTTATTAAATTTTATATGGTGACCCTGTCAACGAATGGGCCACAAACTTACAAAGACGAAAAGTTAATGTCATGTATAATCATGCATAATCATACAAGTAAGACAATGTTTGTTAACTACATTTAGTAATTCATGCTGCATAATAATAAACAAAATCACAATTTAACTGGTTTGCATAAACGGGCATCTAGTACACTAATTTGTAAAACTGTGACTCAACTCAACACATAGTTTGTAAACATTTACGATTCCAATAAAATGCAGTAATGCACACACCTCATGAGCATGACTGTATCTATACAGGTAGGTTTCCTTCTTTGTATTAAACTTTTTACAAGAAAAGTTAATAGTTAACCATTAACAAGTGCCTTGCAAAGAGAGAGTACAGTACAAATTGAGGAAAAGAACACTACTTTTTGGCAGCCCATGTGTAAACAGCATTCTCTACCAACACGTGCCCAGACTTGGCGTGCATGACTAAAAGAACCTATGCTCTTTACAATTTGTATACTGTAGAACATCGGTTCTTTTAGTCGTGCAAGCCAAGTCTGGGAACACTTTGGTAGTCGTGGGCACGTGTTAATAGAGAACATGAAGAAACAATCAAATAAAATTGTTACAAAAGAAGCTGACTCACACATTCACACAGGTCTTCTAATAACAAACTTTCTTAATCTCTTTAAAGGGGACCACCAGGCAAAGAACAACACATGAATATATATGTTTTGGTACTTTTTGTGATATCAAAAAGATGCCCAACATTTAGCAAAGGGTTGTGTAATTCATAATCAATGCAATTATTTACCACCACTTTCATGGTTCCGCACCCGGCAAACATTTGCGAGTGCGCCCATTAGTGTTGTCGCTGAGTCGCGGATACCCGGGTCCCGCCGACAAATGTTGAGTCCCGGGCACAAAAATCGATACTCGATTTCCCGAAAAAAGAGAAAAGGGAATTCCCCTTATTGAACGCCATAGCATTCATGTTCATTCAAGAAGATGATTTATTGTCATAAATGCGCTAAATGTTTGTCAGTTGAATGAACATGTTTTCCCAGCTGGCGTGACATGCCGATCGTGTAATAAACAAATGGGTTATTTTCGGGTACCCGGGACTCGCCCGAAAAACTATCGCGAGTCCCGGGTAGTAAATACTCCCAAAAACGACACCACTAGCGCCCATTATATTCATGCGTACGTCTGGAGAAAATAGAAGCCCGGCCGATTCGTTCGCTCTGGACAAAGGTTGTCTTCGTACATGTGCAGACCCATGAACGCATGCTTTAGAATGGTGATGTGTTTTCCATTTATACATTTTTTTTCTGGAAACATTTCTGAACTTGTTGATGGAATGGACTACTAAAGATGTTGCTTTCATTTATATTTTATAAGAATATTATTTTTGGGTGATGGTACCCTTTAAGTTCTATTGAAACAGAAAAAGCATTTTAATTGTTATTTCTCTTTTACATTTATAGGTATTGTTAACGTGGTAATATTCATGGTACATTCATTTTTTGGCATTCCAAGCTAAGTTTCAAGTTGAACTTACATTATATAACACTAACAGGGCTCGACACTCGCACTGGCCCGCTGGCTCGGGGCCAGTGAAATTGCACTTTGGGCCAGCAAAAATGTATAAAAGACATATTTTGGTGGCCCGATCGGTTAAGCAGATTTTCAACCCGAAATTGACAAAATTAGAAAAATCTAGTTTTCTTCCATGTCATGCTTCATCTATATTAAATTAGCCTACAGGTTTGATCAGGATTTTTGAATAGTTTTTTTTAATAATAAAAAGTTTACTCATGAAATACAATTTTTGGGCCAAAATTGTTTTCTTTCGGGCCACCAGAAAAAGGGAAGAAATTATTTCACTGGCCAAACCGGGCCATTGACAAAAAAGGTGAGTGTGGAGCCCTGTATATAATTCAAGTTATGGTAGGCCATTTGTAGCCTTTGAATATTCAATAGTAAAGTGCAAATATTCGAGACCCTCCCCAAAATAACAAATACAATAAAGAGCACAAAAACATAATGGTAAAAATTCTTTACAAAAATAAAGAAATACATATTATACCCTTCCTCTCCCTCCATATCAAAAAATAAATTAAAAATCAGTACAAAATATCACAAGCAAATCATTTTCTTTATAATCTAGAGGCACGGATTTTCCGCGATCGCGGAAAATCGCGGAATTGACCATTTGAAACGGAGCCCGTTCCGAAAAAAATGAAACCGGGACCCGATGGTGACGGTCGGGAACCAGTGTGACGGACTGAACCAACTCAGCCTTAATCATTAATGAATAAATGTTAAAGATATTTACTCTCTGCCTCTGGCCTGTGGTAAGTCCTTCCTGATATCAGGCATGACACATTCCCCCCAAATTTTGATGATTTGTGGGTGAAAATCATGATTTTACCCTACTCATTGAATTTTGTATGGAGTTCTATGTAAACGGAATTTGCAGTTTTTCACATGTACAAAGTCTATGGCAAAACGGAATTTCCGTTTTTCAGGCAGGTAAAAACGGAATTCCAGATTTTCTGAAACGGAAAAGGCCTTTTTTTGAAACGGAAAATCAGTGCCCCTAATAATCCCATGTGTATTTACTTACTTTTTATGTACTACATAATTATGTACACATGTACACTAAAAAAGCCTGCAAGACCATAAAAAAGAACTTGGAACAAAATTTCTTCTTGCAGGTTTTTACATAGTTGCTGGTTGGGAACCAAAGTAGAAAAAAAAAACTTTCTCCCTAAACAATGAAAAATATTGCCTTGAAAAAGTTTATCAGTCTTCCCTTGTGAAATTGGTGTGTTGATTTATTCAAATTTTCTGCATAAATTTGTTTTCTTTTCTTTTGACAATTTGAAATATCTCAAACTTTTAGCTTGATTCAAAGCTCAACATTAACTGCAGTGGCCTTGGGGCCAGGGGCCACCAAAATGTTACAAGATAAATTTTGGTGGCCCAATCGGTGCACCAAAATGTGTGATTTGTACACTGTATACTGTGCATGCACTGTACTTCTTCTTCCTCCTCCGTTCAGCGCAGTATACACATACGTATGTAAATGAGACAGACACAAATTTTGTCTGTTAAATGGAAATCATTTACAGAAAACATGTTTGTTACTTTAATATTTGTTTTTATTATTTTTCTTTTTATTTCAGGCCACCCCAAAAATGTATATTTGGGACATTGTGATTAAAAATGCAAAAATATAAGAACAAAATTAATGCTGATCAGTCACTGCTAAATAAATAAACAAGTCACAGACAAGGAATAAGTTAAATTAAATACAGTTTGTTTTAATAATAGATTCAGAGATCTCTTTTACGAAAGCCTAAATATGGAAGTTGCACAATTCTTGCGCAAGAAGGAAGTGAAACTCTGGAATGCAAAAACATGATAACTATAAGCTTGCACTTTCTTGGGTGGGAAATATTTGGCATTCATAATATTATCACAACATTATGCTTACACCACAAATAATGTGTAATCCTCAGAGTCAGAACTGGGTCATACCACACTGCACTGCCTTGGTAAAGCAGCCATGGACGGTTTGCATGAATTATGTTTAACTGTGAACATTATTTTACAACAATCAATGGATTGAAAGAATATTAATAAAACAGAAATTACAAATATACAGATTACAAATAGGGACTACATTTGATTGTCTCAGTCCTGCAGGCAGTAACAAGTCAATAAACTTTCTCACAATGCACCCCTTCAACAAAATGGACGTGTCCTCAAGTTTGCATGCCTGAAATAATAATGGATGACAAGTTAGTGTTGGTAACAAAGTTTTATAACTTTTTCACCACACAAATAACACAAATATTACACTAGTTACCTTACAACAACAGCAAGTTTTAACTTATATCAGCAACTACTAGAACTATCCATGAAGAAGAAAAACAATGATGCGTTTGTGCCAAAACTTCGTGCAAAGTTACTGGTAGTGCCGACCAACATGGAAGAGGTTTTGAAGATCTTTCAATGCATTTAGGTGTGTGCTTGGCGTACAAATACAATCAATACCATTGCATTACGTGCACCGTATCGTACGCATGACAGGGTACGAAAGTCGAAACAAGTGAGGAGCCAATAACTTTTCAAACTTCGAAATTGTCATGGAAAACGTTAATTTCAACAAATAAACTCTGCGACAAGTATATCTACATAGATAACATTTGAGATTATATCATTGTCTCACCTTGTTAAGCTGAAACTCGCCGTTAAAGTACAATTAAACTCCCGAGTTACAAAGTTCCTCGTGGTATATTCAACGCACCATGCACCGCGGTACGGTACCGTACTACTGTACAAAATAACATGCAGAACAAATGAAGCCCTTTACAATTTGTATGGTATCGTAAAGTTCACTGTGTGTGTACATTCGTACGTGTAGCTAGCTGTAGTGCGTGTGTTATTTTGTGTACACTTCTTTCTTTTGACATGACACACAAAACTTTTCGCACACAAAGTTTACTGCGCAGACTCAGTTCAATCAAGAAGTTTTGTACTTTTAGTCAATGCAATGGTTCTTTATACGCTGAACTTCCATTTTCTTACAATGCTCCTAGTCCTACACCTTCTTCTTTGTCACTTTAATAAGCATATATTTTTAGGTCAACATTCAACTGACATTTACCTGAGATTGTAGGCTTGAACGTGATACCATGATTATTAAAGGGAAGTTTTGTGAAATTTGAAGGAAAATTTAGCCATTTGCCGTAATCATTGCAGGGGTGCAAAGCGGGCGCGCACGAAGCCCCTTGCACACAAACCCCACAAAGAGGTCTTGAATTGCGGATACAAAGAACTTGGGATCGAAGTGCCCTTTGACATGGTAATTGGGTAAAAGGTATTGTTTATTTCGTACCTCGTGTAGAGCGGTTCCAAGTTGTAAACTAACGGGGCTGGCTGGGCCAGGGTCACTCAAAGAACTGGCAGGTGTTCTGACATCTGTGAGATAAGAAATCATGCCAAATAACAAAGAACTGAATCGGATGTGAACATGCATAAAGTTTATAACTACGCGTGTATACATTACCTTGATAAAATAATGTCAAGTCAAACTATTCTAAATACTTATTGGGGGTGTTTCACAAAGATACTAGTTGAACTTAACTTTAAGTTAAGTTGGATCTAAGTATTAATTATGGAAAGCCGTTAGTTTCTTTGTAAAATTGTCAAACAGTTCTTTTGAAAAAGGCATCAAGTTCAATTAAACCAGTTATAACGGTTATTATCAAGGAGCCTTGAAATAATTGATACATTTTTTGTTGTTAGTCTCAAATACTTTTGTTTTTTGCTTTTGAATATGTTTTATTCCAAGGCTACCACACGACCTCCCATAATTGTTTGGTCCAACTTTGTGAAACACCCCTTGACTTTCCGTATAATTATGAAAATGTAAAAGAGAGGTCGAAGAAAAACAAACAGAACTTACCGGATGGGACACGCGTTTATTAATTCAACAAACACGAACAAACCGTGATAATTGAAGAAACAATGAACCGGATCCCAATTTACTTTCTTTTTAACTGGTTAAACACATTCATACAAAAAACATCCAATCAAAACTTTTTTTTTTCTTTAAACAAGTAAATGCATTTTTGATTGAAACGATAACTAAAAAGGGTTATAACTTTAAATCTTTTGCGGGCATCTTCAAGTTTGGTAAAACTGTCCATAAAGGATACCTAGTATAAATCAAGTTGGTGAAAGTTTAAAGGGATCTAGTACTAGTAGTAGTAACATTGTCTAAATCCAACAAACTTTCTTAGAACTCTAACTTATCTTATACCTTGTTGTGTATTCCATTTGTATTACCAACAGAAGCATGGAACGGGTTTTTTTTTTTTTTTTTTAGAATTGCCATTGTTCAGATTTGTGCTTATCCACTGGAAAGTTAAAACCGTGTACAAAGTCAGTGCAATGAGTTAGCGAACATTTTCGCTCATTAATCGGGGTTACTCGGCCGCATAATAAATTTTAAAATCCTTGCTACAGGCCTGTCCCCATAAATAAACATCATTGTAATCATATTGCCAGTAGAAATATGGAGCAGGTTTCGGTTTCAGTTTCTGAATTTCTCTTCAGACGTGTTCGAAATTTGAATTATCTACTGGATATAACTGAGTGCATGCATGGTAAGTGTATAGTGAGTATAAGTAAATTGCATTTTCGCTCATTTCTCGATGATATGACATTCATTTACCGTGATATTTTCACACATCGGATCACAAAAAACAACCATTCATAATTAAGGTTTGTACATGTCAACAAAGCTACTAGTTCCTTTTAAATTTTGGCTTGCAAAAGGTGGGCAGTACGAAAAAGGGAAGAAAATAAATGACAAAATCAATTTCGAATATTGCGGTCGGGGAAATGTATTTATATCATTTAGATCCGATCTTGAGGATTTGTATTTACCATGGGCGTCGATCAATATTTTAGATGGGGAGTGGCCTGTATTATTATCCCCCCCCCCCCCTAATATGTGGGGTTCAAAATTATATATAATAACATTACAAAAAAAGGAGCATTGCCCCCTCTCATTCATAATGTGAAAGTTGATACAGTCATTTTGATAGTGCTAAACTGCCCAATTCCAAAATCTTCTGGGGGCTGCGCCCCCTGGAACCCCCATTAACAGGGGCGTCGATCACGGGGGGGGGGATGGGGGAATATATCCCCCCCCCCCAATATTTCAGGTGGGGGGATGGCCTGTATTATCATCCCCCCCAATATTTGGGGTTCAAAAATATATAATGACATTAAAATTAAGAAGCATTGCCCCCTCTCATGAATGGAAGTTGTTACTATAGTCTTGTTTAAACCACTTTTTGATAATGGTTAACTGCCCAAATCCGAAATCTTCCGGGGCTGCGCCCCTGGAACCCCCATTAAGAGCTAACTATTCAATAGCTAATTGTATTTCTGGATGTTACAAATCCCAAAGCTTCCGGGGGCTTCGCCCCCTGGACCCCCAATAAGCTTTCCGATGTGGGTATCCCTTGACTTATTCTATTCAGGGTTCCATCAGGATGATTGCAATCGACAGTATTTATCTATCAGACTAAAATTCATCCATAGGCCTACCTCATCATAGCAGGAGCAAGCGGCTTGCAATGTGCACTTAATAATCTTCCAATATCTAAACAGCTAAATCAAAAGCCAATTAACTAAATAATAGTTAACTCTATATTTATATATAGACAACTTATTTATATCTGGATATTACAAATCCCAAAGCTTCCGGGGGCTCCACCCCCTGAACCCCCAATAAGCTTCCCAATGTGGGTAACCCATGACTGATGCTATTCTGGGTTCCATCAGAATGCTTGCAAATATGTATCTATCAGGCTAAAGTTCATATTGGACAAAGCCCAGCTCATAACATGATGCTTGCAATGTTTACTTAATAATCTTCCAATTTCTAAACAGCTGAATTCAAAAGCTTTGGGGCCCCCTAACCCCCCCCCCCCCCCCTCAGCCATAAAAATCCGGGCACGCTGCTGGGTTGTCGCTTCGCTCCCTCGCCAGAGATGGTCAAAATGACGAATCATCCCCCCCCCCCCCCCCCCCCAATGGCGAGAAGAAATCGACATCCTTGCCCATTAAGGTTATTTGACCCCGTCTCGGCCCTGAATCATTACATAGTTGTATTCAGGACTTCTCTCTATGCCCACTAAAATTGAACTAACTATACAATAGTATATAACTGTATTTCCTATTTTCATATAGAAAACATCTTTATTTCTGGATAATACAAATCCCAAAGCTTCCGGGGGCTCCGCCCCCTGGACCCCCAATAAGCTTCCCAATGTGGGTATCCCTCGACTAATTCAATTCAGGGTTCCATCAGGATGCTTACAATCTATATGTATCTATCAGGCTAAGTAAAGTTCATCCATACTTGGACAAAGCCCTCCTCATAACATGATGCTTGCAATGTGCACTTAATAATCTTCCAATTTCTAAACAGCTATATCCAAAAGATTTGGGGGCCCCTATATATCCCCCCCCCCCCCCCCCATCAGTCATAAAAAAAAACCCGGGCACGCTGCTGGGTTGCCGCTTCGCTCCCTCGCCAAAGATGGTCAAAATGACATATCACCCCCCCCCCCCCCAACCCCCCCCCCCCCCCCCCCATGGCGAGAAGAAATCGACGCCTATGGTATTTACTTATTTTTGGTTGATGATGATGATCCACAGCACTTGTATGGCGCCATTTATCTGTTCAAACATTCAAAGGCGCCTCGTTGAAACCATTTTGAGAGAATGTATACCAAACCTCATCTTAAAAGTTATATTTATATTTCATTAAGGGGCATTGTTCATAAGGGTCGCTATTCATAATCCTCTGAAAGGGTTACTAGTCATAAGGGTCGCTATTCATAGTATAAAAAACAGGGTCGCTATTCTATTCATAATGTAGGAAAAGGGTCG